>JAQGBU010002069.1:0-10606 GCA_034698605.1 Isotoma decorata | reverse complement strand
ATATTTATTTTAAAATTACTCATAGCGAATTTCAGAAAATATACTAGATGTTCACTCTTCAAAAGTCAGGACTCAAATGAACTCTTAAAAGCACTGAAAAATGTTACTCGTTCACCCAGCACAACCTCCAACCTTATTCTCTGGAGGGTGTTCAGCCATGCATCCCTCACATTACTAGAAAATCCTGGTGGAGGTGGCTGTTAATTCAACCGCCACACAATATAATGTAGCGAACCTACACGGAATTGTCCTTCGGTGTTCGCCTTAACGCAGAATGCTGAAAGGTGAAAGGGTGAAAAGAGAAGTTGTCTCAAAAATAAATGTTTGCAGAGATATTCTCCCTATAACAAAACTTTAAGCTTTCGCCTCATTCTCTGATGATTTTATTTCAAAAACCCTAAGCTTTTATACTAGCTATTAACAATGTAAGCAATTAAAAGTGTTTTTTAACAAATGGAATTTCTATTGTTCTAATCAAATAATCATTTTGATAATGCTTAAGAATAAAACTATTTTAGTTGTATTTACAATGAACCTATTACTTTTAAAGATGTGTAAAACTATTAATTTAATAATCAGTGATTACCCATTACCCTTGGATGTTTCCTCGTTGCGTAATGGGGACGTTACAATATTCTGATGGGAGGGAGGCTCTTACGTCATCCCAATAGCATTGTGGGATTTCCCCCCCTTATAGGCACTCCCCACATTCTCTCAACACTAGAGGGATACACCCTCTCAACAGTAGAGGGATACCCTCTTAGAGGGATACCCTCTTGAGGACACACACCCCCTTATTTGCTGGGGGAGGAATCCTGTTCACGGCACCCCCTTCATTACCTGCTCACGCGCTACTACCAACAAAAGGGAACCCAGATTTTTTCATTTTATGGAGGCTGCGGCGGCTTATTGGCGGTGACGTTATACAGAATGATGCTTAAAGGTCAAACAGATATCTGTTTGACCTTTTAGCATCATTCTGCATAATTCTGTGTTTTCTCAACACCGAAATGACTTCCAGTGACAGAGTCATGAAGTTCATCAAGAACTTCAGGGATGAGGGAAAAAGGGATGACGGGTACTATCTTTTCTTCCTGTACTGTGTACGTAACGTCTTGTATTGTTATGAAGTCCTTGGAACAATACTTGGTCTTCATTTCAACGGAAGCCGACTTCTGAGACTTCCTTAATCGGTCTTTATCCAAGCGACACGTAAGAGTCAGATTACAACGATGAGTGGGTGGATATACATAATCCGGCTCCCCATCTACAACTGTATCATCTGAAATAGCATGCCTGGACAAAATTCTCTGCAATGCAATTTAAAATGATATTAAACATTATCCCTGCCCTTGATGTATTGGACAAAGGGTGACCATTCATGAAGTTTCCAAGACCAGTGCATTAGTCTTCGATTGGAATTCTTCATTGAGTCGAGGTAAACCAGAGCTTGATTATCGTATGGAGAAAAAACTCGTGCACCTTAAGATACTCTCGAAACTTCTCAATTTCAAAAATGATCGCATAGCACTCTTTCTCAGACGTAGTGTAGTTGCGCTGTGCTTTATTAAGCATCTTGCTAGCGAACGACACTACTTTCTTCTCCCCAGCGTCATTTATCTTTAAAAGAACACATCCCACCCCCAGGTTACTTGCATCCGTCTTCAGGATGAAGTGCTTTCCAAAAATTGGGTGCGACAAAACCAAGTCCTGGATAACCGCACTTTTCCATTTCTCGAAAAGCTTCCTGGGCTTTAGGAGTCCACCTTAACTTGACTTTTGGAGATTTCAGGAAATACAGAGGCTCAGCTAGATTGGCAAACTTCTCTACAAAGCTGTGGTATCAGCCTACAAGACCTAAGAAACCTTTCAAATCCTTCTTGGTGGATGGAATTTTTGAACGCCTGGATAGTAGCTACCTTATCCGGGTTCATTCTAATGCCACTCTTGGAAACCGTGTGACCCAAAAACTTCACAAAGGTTTTCCCGAACTGACAATTGGAACTTGATAACGTGAGTCCAGCCTTTCTCAACCGTTTCAAGACAATGTCCAATTGCTATTTATGTTTCAAAAACGTATGTCGTCTTGGTATACCAGACAAAAATCATTAAAACCACACAATAACTCATTCATCATATGTTAGTAAGTAGCAGGAGCATTCTTAAGACCGAAAGGCATGCAATTATACTCAAAAAGACCTCGATCGGTACAAAACGCAGTATACTTCCTGCCGGTTTCGTCCACCTCAATCCGCCAATACCCCTTTTCGCCGTCATGAATACTCAGATATTTAGCATTCGCTAACTTACGCAACACATCCTGGATGCGTGGAATGGGAAAGCTGTCATTGGGTGTTAATTTATTCAAATGCCTATAGTCTACGCAAAACCTCCAATCCCAGTTAGCATTCTCGCGAAGGACAGGAGCAGCGTAGGGTGAATTGCTTTTCCGAATGATCCCATTCTTTAACATCCAGTCAACTTGCTTGTTGATTTCCTCATGTTTAAACTGAGACGTTTGGTACGGTCTTTGGCGTTTAGGTCGATCCTCAATCAAAGTGATGAGGTGCGAACTGACTTAACACGACCCAACGGAGCATCGATGACATCAGGGAACTTCTTTAAAAGTTCCTTGATCTCATCATACTCAAAATAAGACAGAACCTGCAGAAGAAAAGTACAACCTTCTGAAATTTCTTAGACTCGTAAAAGATACTGTTCCTTTGGCCACGAGTTCGAAAAACCCCACCGAAGTATTGCCATATCTAACAATAATACACAATCATGCTAAAAATCCATACCGAACCAAACAGAAGACGAAGCATCCATGATAACAGAAGTTTGTCTTTAGTGTCGGCTACCCAAAGTAAAAATCAAAGTAAAACAAAACTTAGGAATTACTTCGCTACCATCTGAAACAAGAATACGTCTATAACCCCAAATATCTAACTTCTAGAACTAATTAACTTCGAATTAACGATAAACACTGTAGACCCAGTGTCTGCTAAACCGTAGTATTCTTTATTCAAAATATTTACAGGTATCTCTGAAACAAGTCTCTTTGGATTTTGTATGAGCGGGTGCATCACAACAAATCCGTTGATTATGACTCGCTCCCCTCGTTTTCCGCTTGCGATCCCGAAACTTGTTCTTTAGTTGGCTGGTCAGTTCTCAGCTTTCCTACCTTAGCAGCCTTCGTTGTATGCTGCTTTTTCCTACAGTCCATGGCTCGGTGACCAACCTTACCGCAATGGAAGCATTCTCCATAAATATTGACACACTGATTACCCGTACCAGTAGTGTCAGAATGACTTCCCTTGGGTTTTAGGTGAGAATCCTCTCGAACCCCTTCACCCGATTTCTCATTTTCATTACGAGAACCATTAAATTTCCCCTGACGATTTTGGTTGGAATTCTCAGATGTTGGATCCTTTTGCTCCGTTATGTACGAGTAACCCCTCTGAGAATTAGAACTATTGTCATTATGTTTAAAATTTTTATTCGTATCGGTAGCGACCGGGGCCTCAATTCGAGTGGCAAACTGGACCAACTGATACAAATCCGTAGCATTGCATGCCAATAAATGAGGCTTCAATGTAGGAAAGACCCGAGTAGATATGAAGGACAAAATTTTCCTTTGGTTGTCGTCACTACTGGTTACCTTATGCACCTTCCTATATTGAAGATCCATTTCAAAAGCAAACTTTTGAAATGGCTCATTCGATTGTTGTCTACGTAACAACAACTTCTCTAATGTATTGTGTGCCGCCGCCTCCGACGCATACATTAGGCACAAGTGGGTCTTGAACTCTTCCCAAGATTGAACAAAGAGCTTGGTCCGATTCTACCATAAGCTCTGTTGGTCATCTTGATTGAAGCCTGGGGCAAGCAAAGCCACCCAATCTTCAATTGGAAGTCGCTTACGCTTCATGTAAGCTTGCAGTTCCATCAAAAAATTATCCGCTGTCTCAAGCTTAGGATTAAATTTGGGAGTGGGGATATTTGTGGCAACATGGAAAAATATTGGGGCGGAACTACTGACAGAACTATTGTTTGCTAACTGGTTAACATAACTACCATCAGATGGAATCGGCGCAGCTGGTGTCGATACAAGAGCTGGCCCCGCACTAATTTGAGGCTGATAAGTCGGGGTGATTGGCTCTGTAGGTGGTAAAACAGGGTTCATCAACTTTGTAGCTAGCACTTCCACCGAATTAACAACACTTAAAATTTCATGCGTAAATCGAGAGTCCAACGCAGTCAACTTCTTGTCAACTTTCTCTTGATTCGTCCTGAATTCTTGTATAACATTGAAAAACTCCTTCTGCATACGAGAATTCAGGGTTACCTTGGTATTATTTACGGTCTTCCCAATGATTCTAACCTAAGAATCAACATATTCCTTGATACTGGGGGTCGCAGTACTGGGGAAAACAAAATTAGGTCCGATCATGTCAGTTAAGACAGGATCATCATTTACCTCCATGTAAGTGTGACCTTGATGAACCTTCTCAAGTTGAAGCTCAATTGCACATAATCGAGAACACACTTTCGCAGAAAGCGTGTCCTGACGCATCTGACATTCAACTTCAACTTTAACTAAATCATTTTTCATCCTGTCCCATTGATTCAACATTTCAGATGCTAAATCCCGTCTAACATGTTTGACATGTCGATGATTATCTTTCACCAGCTCAGCAAGCTTAGCTACCAGCTTTGAAGCAAAAGAGTCTTGACAAGAGACCATTGGCGTTATCTTATCAGTAATCTCAGTCCTCAGCTCATCTACTATTTTGTCACCATCTTTCACCACAAGGGCCTTTTGCTGATGCAGTGCCAAGAGTAGTGAGGCGAGTTTGAGTATTACCATGCTCGTTCTTGACCTCATCCAGCTTTCGTTACAACTCTGTCGTTATTAAATTCAGAGCCTTGGCGTTGTCAGTAGCAAAAAGGTCCAAATTTGCATCTATTGCCCTGTCAACGGCTTTGCAAAATTTTTGCTTATCGAAAAATTTTTGTGTACCCAAAAGCGTGATGATAGACAAGAACAAGACTTTTGCCATAACCAAAAATTCAAACAACAAATACCGTACCCAATCACTAGTAAAGCAAACCATTCAGCTCCGTAGTCCATGACCTTCCTGTAAAATGACCGGAAAAAGTCCCACCAGTCCACTTTAGCAGAAGAATTAACGTTGAAAAATGCCTTCCGTATAGGACGAGCCGTTGTTCCAGTTTCTTTCAAGAGCTTTCCCAACATATGCAATGCCTACATTGTATTATGTCTTTCCGATCCACTAGGGTGAAGGTTAGGTGAGGTTAGATTAGGTAGGTTAGGTTAGGTTAGGTTAGGGTAGAAAACCGAGTAAATTAATAGTTTCACTTAAGTGATCACTACTAATAGTGTTCACCATAGTTAAACCATAAACTTGGATGTGCTGAACAGTATTTGCTAATGGAAGTAATAGTGTCACTTAAGTGATCACTACTAATAGTGTTCACAATAGTAAAACTATAAACTTGGATGTGCTGAACAGTATTTGCTAATGGAATTAATAGTGTCACTTAAGTAATTACTACTAATAGTGTTCACTATAGTTAAACTATAAACTTGGATGTGCTGAACAGTATTTGCTAATAAAGTTAATAGTGTCAATTAAGTGATCACTACTAATAGTGTTCACTTTAGTTAACTATTAAAGTGAATGTGCTTGTATTTGTGTTCTCATGACTTTTATAGTTCCACACCAGTCTTCACTATTAATAGTGTTCACTATAGTGATCACTACTAATAGTGTTCACTATAGTTAACGATTAACGTGAATGTTCTTGTAGGTGTGTGCTAATGACTTTTATAGTTCCACACCAGTCATTGCCATTAATAGTTTTCACTATAGTGATCACTACTAATAGTGTTCACTATAGTTAACTATTAACGTGAATGTTCTTGTAGTTGTGTGCTAATGAATTGAGTAGTTTCACATAAGTGATCACTATTCCTAGTGTTCAAAAAAGTTAACTATTTACTTGAATGTGTTTGTAGGTGTGTGCTAATGAATTTAATAGTTTCACGTAAGTAATCACTATTACTAGTGTTCACTATAGTTAACTATTAACTTGGAGGTGTATTAACAACCACTAAAGGGGCTCATCATGTAACTCTCTGTACATGGGTTACTTGAAGCAAATAAAACGACTTCCAACTAGAGGCTTCCTAGCCAAGCAGAAACACTGAAACTCACTTGGAAACTTCAAACCAAGGGTTCCGTGAACACTTTCACCCAAATCCAAACTGAACTTCGACCTCAAACACTGATGGCTTCGTCTAAACAAAATACAAAACCAAGGATTTCGGAACCCTGTAATCTCCTGATTACTGGATGACGAAAACTAAACAAAACCAACAAACGGGTTTCGGCACCATGTAACGCTTAGCTATTCTAAGCTGACCTGTAACTAGCTTAGATGGGATGAACTTGGACTACTCAGTCCTTAAAAGTTAGTGCCAAACTAAACTATCCTTCAAGAACTAGGGAATCTCCCTTAATGATAAATAAATGTTTAGAAGAGTGATTTATAATATTAACTATTTATTTATTAAATCACGAAGAATCTAAACTTATTCATAATTCCCTAAATTTACTAAAAATAAAATATAAGAGGTTAAACAAAATCAAGAAAATATATCTTAAGAGAAAGAAACTCTAATGTTTAGCCTACAAGAGCATTAGACTGAATGACGAACCACGAGGCGATGCTCACTTACAATATACTATTCACCACGAGGATCCCTGTTATAAGTTACAACTTAACTTAACAGATGTAACTTCTGTGACTAATCAACAATTATCTTACAATGTCTATCTATGACTTATTTAAGAACTATATCATAAACTTAACACCTACCTTGTACAAATAGTTATGACACATAGTCATTGGGGATATGACATGGGTCACAGGATGACTGGTCTTCGTTTTTCATAGAAACTTGATGGAACATATCACTGATGTCCCCAGTGAATGCCACCGCTCGTTGCCGAAAACGGAATAAAATTCCTAGTAAAGATGGAACATATGATGATATGTATCGAGCCTTACAAAAGCAGGAAAGCTCACTGCGTTCGCTTTCCAGCTTTTGTCATGGCTCGACAACTATAAAGCATAAAAACGGCTTAATCTTTGCTACTAATTTATTACGATTAATGTTAGCGAGAAAATATATACTTATGTTTTTTAAAATAAGAACAAAAGTTGACAAAAAGATGAGTTCATAAAAACAGCTTAAAAGTAGCTGTTAATTAATAATGATTAATGTTAGCAAGAAAATATGAACTTATTGTGTTTTATGGTGTCTCACTTTTCCAAAACCCCATCCTCAGAGTCCTTTTATAGGAGCCATACGCATGTTGCAGCCACATTTTGACATAAAAAATTTGGAATCTTGAGGACTCATTTGAGCATTGCATTTTAATTTGAAAGTAGCCTTCCCAGTACCCGCATGAGTGAGGTGCAAAAATGCAAATGCGCAATTCGACGTGATTTCATATTGAATTAGAAACAATAAGCCACAGTTTTAGAAATGGTTCAAAAATCCAGATTTACCTTGATTAAAACAACACACCTCTATTTTTAGTAATTTGACACACCGGTTAACTTTTTTAAAAACTAACCAAATCAAATTTCAAATTGCTCGACCCTTAAACACCCATTTTTAAACAATAATAATCAACTCCCATCTAAAATGCTTCACTACCATAGGCTGTGTTTAAAACAATAAACCCCCATCTAAATTACCCGACACTCATAGATCTTGTTTAAAGTGATAAACCCCGAAATAGTCGGACTTCATAGACCTTTTTTAAAACATTATACCTAGGATAATCATAATCCAATTGCCTGATGCCTGAGTTCAGCTAGGGTGAGTCCTAAACTCCTAAGACACAGAAGATTGGGTGACGATATTGCAAATGTTTTTAATTCTAAATTGTTCGAAGTAATGTAAACACGCGCCTAAAAAAGACATGGGATTAAAGATTGAAACTATGGATTTCTGCAGATATGAAAAGAGTGATATATGTCAGAAATGCCACAAACTAGAGAAGTTTAATCACTTTTTTAATAAGTACAAGAAATTACGAAACTTAGATAATACATCTTGTCGTATCGAGAAAAAGAATAATTTTTTTAAACGGCTTAAAAAAAGCGTGGAAGCCGATGTGGGATGCTATTAATCTTTTGACCGGCGGAAAACAAAGCGCTCATAAAACTACTGAATAATTGCATAAAGAAAAAATAGTAACGGAAAACGAGGAGCTTTGCGATGTATGCAGTAAAAATTTTGTATTTAATTCGGAAGATAACTCAAAAGGTTTGATACATTTTAAGAAAGGACTTGATATCGACGAAGGTCCTTTATTTTCGTCGGTTTATCAAATAAAATTAAATAGATGGGAATAAGGTTTCTATTATCATAAGGTTTGTATTCCCATTTTTTACGATATTTTGTCTGTAGATTCAATGGTAATTATTTATTATATTTTACTTCTGTAAATAATAAAATTTAATATTTAAATTTTTTTAGTACTTTGTTACTACCTTGTGAAGTGTTCAATACCGAAACTAGTCGTCTTTCTCGCGTCAACATTTCTTAATAAAGCTAACTTAAAAGGCATAAATAGTTTACGGTGTTTTTCTTCTGATGAATTTTTAAAAATCATTTAAATTCTTTAAATTGCTTCTGCAAAAGTATAACTTCGCCTTGAGAAGTGTGTACTATTTTTTCAGTTTATAAAAACATAAGCAGTCTTTTTCGCGTCAACATTTCTTTAATAAACCTGTGTGGAAAGGCACAAATAGTTAGCTGTGTTTTCATCCTGATGAATTTTAAAAATCAAACAAAAAATCATTTTAAACCAACTCACCAAGAGCTACTAAAATTCTCAGTAGTCACTTTTTCGAATACGATGGAGTTAGAATAAGTAATTCTGACCCTGGTTTTACAAAAACTCACAGGACATTTTCTTCTTTGACTTGGTTAAGTTTATGCGAACAGTCGCTAGAAAACGACTAACAATACATGACAAAATATAAATGTAGAGATTAAAAAACATTTTTTACATTTACACATTAAAAAATTCGTTTTTGGTACTTCTTTGTAATATTAGTAATAAGACAGCGAGTAATAAACACGCATTTATACTCACCAAAGAATATGACAAAAAAACGCTAGAAAGGAAAGATGCAAGCTAAGCTATTTTGCACGAGAAACCCAAATCAAAAGTCTTTAAAAAATTCTCATTTGACATGAATTGCTCAAACCAATCAACTTTTTATCTTTTTTGTTGAATAGTAGTATATATATATAATTCGTCTATGTGGATTTAAGAGTCTGGCAATCGGCAACACTCCCACCATCATCGTAATAACATACTGGCATGTTGTATAGTTGAGTCCAGTATGTATTTCTTTTTCCAAATATTAGACAACTGAAGAAATCCATTTCTCTAATGCCATTACCTATTATAAAAAGGAGTCATCAACTGAAACGTAATAAAACGATTACTACAATAAAAACTTAGCAAAAGTCATCAACTCCTTTGCGCTTGGTGGTCTGGTGTACTTCTTACATAGTACTGTGGAGACATTTAGTGGGGTCCAACTTATATACTCAAGTTTACTCTTGTTGTTTTTAGTTTTCTCTTTTTAAAAAAAAAATATTTCCTTCAGGAATCAGATCGAATTGAGAAACCTTAGAAGTAAGTGTTAATAATTTTAGATAGTTCTTTCTTTGTATAATATATCTAGTCTTTAACTTTTAATAGTTCCGACAAAGCCATACTAATTTTAGTAGTTTGTTATGGTACGGCCATAGGGCCCTGAGCAATATTCTTATTTTACAAAAGTTTCAAAATTAAATAGTTGAATATTTTAAATTGACATAGGGCAAAAACACAAATGTGAAACTAGATTGTTACTTATAGGACAACATAGGACTAGGAAACTAAAAAATCTTGTACCTATTCTTAGAACCCATACTTCTGGACCGCAAACACGTCAGATTGGCATAACTTGAAAACCTTTCAAATCACATGTAAGGACTTTGTCAGCGTCATTTTTGCTGATTAGTTTATTGTTCTGTAAGTTTAGTCAGCTTTTTAGCCTAGTACTGTATACAAAAACGTGGAAAGAAATCAATCGTCAAAAACGACAAATGTTTTCACAAATTGATGCTATTTTAATCTAACTCACAAGATTTAAGGCGTAAAACGATATTTCGTCCAGAAAATTAACCAATTTTGGTTAATTAATTTTGCGGCTTTGCCTAAGAAGTTCAGAATTTAGTTTTGCGCCGTCAAAAACTGTAAATTAGATTTTTAAGGTTAGTTGGATCCTTTTTTGTGCTTCAGAATTTTTCCGAAACAGTGGAAGGTTACTTCCCTTAAAAACCAGAAATTTAAAGTTAAATATTTTAACTTTACTTTCACAAATTTCGTTATTATTGAAACAAATACCGTATTTTGCTAGAGTACGGTTTTGTTTAAGTACCTATCGCTTTTCATGTAGGTACATGTCCAACCATGATAAATGCCACAACCTATTGCCTTGC
>JAQGBU010002068.1:0-10606 GCA_034698605.1 Isotoma decorata | reverse complement strand
TAGAAGAAGAACACAGGAAGTTGTGGACACCGAATGGCTCGGAATTCAAATGTAATTTTTTGTGTTGTCAGTGTACACCAACAAATCAATTGGAATTTGTATTGGTGCATGAGAGAGGAATGAAGAGAAGTTCAAGCACTCATTCGGAGTGCAGAGAACGGTGAGCGAAGATCACAAACAAGTGAACCAAGAACTAAAATTCTATTGCATATTGACACAATTCATTGACAGTGGAGAGTAAACTTAATTATAAGTTAAAGTGTAGATAATACATAATAAACAATAAGTAATACTAAACTATAATAATATTAGTAATTAAGTTATAATAAATAGTTTCAAGTTTGTATAATTTCAAAGGATTTAAAATCTACAAACGACAAAACAAAATAACACAAAGGTCAATCTTTGATTATCAAAGGTAAGGTGAAAAGCATTCTTTGTTCTTCCTGTGTGAATCATACGTAAATAGTTGATAGTACAAAAGTACAAACGTACACCCGTACACGGTTGACAAGTTGACAATCAGTTGCATTTTAAATTTGTATTGTGTATTCCATGTATTGGGGATTGATTTTCATTAAATTTATTTTTTTTCGTAGTTGTAGCTTGTAGTATATGAAGTAAAAGAATTAAGCTAACGAGATGGCCGCAAATTCTGGGGGAATCGGTACAGGAAGTCCTCCTACTCAACCCTTAGGAGGAAATATTGACTGGAGTGCGATAATCAAACCATTTGTCACCTATTCTGTAGGATCATTATCCAGGAACGAAGTGGTAACCCTTGTCAAAGCAATAGCAGACAGGTAAAGTCCGAATCGGCTTGTACTTAACTCTTAACTAAAATTTCAACATAGTACATTAGTACTAGTACACTACTATGTACTACATCAGATTGCATTTTGCTAGGAATCGCTTAATGAAATTACAAATTATTTTGTTTGTTTCAGCGAAAAAGATTTTAAGGAATCAGCGTCTTCAGGACATCAACTCTCAGTGTTTTATGATGTGGTTACTATTCTCGCCAGTCACGTTGTAACATATGCTGCAAGCAGTGATTTGTGTAATTCATTGTCATTAGCCCTATATTCTATTGTCTAAGGAAAATTATTTTGTTAGCAGGAAATAATACATTTTTTATCACTCGGTGTTTCAGTACCCAGACAAAATTTTCCATCTGCGTGTGCAGCCGCAAAAATCTTATGTGAGTCACTTCTAGTCCGGCTGCCGCATGTACTTAAAGGAAACCATCCAATTCTAACGGTCAAGACTTACATAAACGTCATTCAAGTATGTTCTCTGTACTGTACACATTGGTTTCAATAATCAGAAATAGGTGTATAATATAATAATAATATGTTGCTTGCTGTTAAGGGCTTTGATTTATTGATGCTTATTCTAATTAATTCAGGAATTTACAACGGGAGAACTTCTTTTAAACCAAGATGAGGTCGCCAACATGCTGGCTTTGCTGAAAAATCAAGAACTACCTGCCAAAATTCAAAGCAGCGCTCCCAGTAAGTTAATTATGAAAGTTTAATTTACATGAAGTAATGTATATATTTTGACAATGTAATTCATACAATTCGTTATTAGGTTCATGGGATAAAGACGGAACTGCTGCAGCAGGTTTTAAAGAAGTACGGAGGACCCGAATGGACCCTGCAACTTTATTGTTTGAGCAAATAGCGATGCCTATAATGAGCTTACCCAGTAATACGCCTGTGAAGGTTAGTACCACAAATTAATGTAAAAAAAAAACAAATGGCACCGTTCGACTATACTACAGTTTAATAATGGTTTTTGTTTAAAAGGTGTTACTTGTTCAAGAAGTTGTAAAGATTTTCCAAAATCTTCGAGCTGGCCAGGCTTTTGTAGAACTATGTCTAATGCTTCCAACACTTAAAGGGTACTTTCCTGACACTGTTTTGCAGCATGAAACAGTTCGCAATTTCTGCAACAAAATCGCTCACCATAAAGTATCTAGGTTAGTAATTGATTTATTGTGTATCTTTATATATTGTGAATTATCTAGATGTAAATATTAAATGCTGAGTAGAGGTAGGACGATGAATGAATAGCTTCAGTACAAAGGGGGTACTCTTTTAGCTCTGAATTTTTTTTTCTTATTGTGACTTAATAACAATGACAATGACTTTGGCTAATCATGAATTCATCTAGTACGGAGCTACTTGGATTATCGGAGGATATGAATTTGGTTTATCGGCTACTCAAAATTTGCCAGTTTGCCCCACTTAACTCACATGATTCTCAAAAACTGTACCAACTTGGAGTTGGAGCTATGAATATAGCTTTTGCCGTGAGCAATCACTTTTATGGAGGAGCTGCTCCTCCAACTCCAGGTCAATCCTCTGTTACTACCGTCGGTGTTGCAGGAACCGTTCAGTCTCAAACGACTTCAGGGTCTTTGTCAAGTCTAAATTTGAGTGAATCCGAATATCAAACTGGAATCTTACTTGTAGCTCAAGGTATTTGGACGCAACAGAGAGTCATACGAATTTTGCAAGATGACACAGGCTTGCTTCAGACTGTAAGAAAAATTCTAGTAAAGAATACTAAATTTATTAGTTGTTAAAAAAAAATTGAAACTTCACTAAATTATATAATTCTTCAATTTGTGCAAAGGCATGGCTAAACTGCAGTGCTGCTTTCACAAAACACATCCTTTTGAGTGTTCAAGCGTACATGCATCAAGTTAGTTCAACGGCCGACCCTAAAGTTGGATCTAAAATCAACCTGTTAGCCGTGCAGCAAGTTTGGAATGAAATGATAACATCCATAACATGTCACGGTATTGAGTTGGCCCACAGCTTTATGAACCTGCATTGCGCAGAAACAGGCCATGGACATGTAAAAAAACCATCTGCTTCTGGTGGAAAAACTTTCAAGATAGATGATCAAATTTCGAATGCTGAGAGAATTCGATTTTTCTTTGAGCATTGCAACATTATAGAAATGCTAATGCAGATGACAACTCTAAGCTATAGAAAAGCTTGTCGTCTAAAACTAATTAAGTTTCGGTCAAAAAGAGGCGAAAGCGAGCGTGATCAAGCAGAACCAGAGGACCCTGTAATAGTGATAGACCATGATACTGACGACAATAATGATGCAGAAAATCGGTGTGCCTAATGAATTTAATTTTGTTTATTATCTCTTTTGTTTGTTGTTTGATAAATATGAGCGTTATCATGTTATCAATCTTTTTCATTTAGGAGGCGAGAGAACGAAAGAATGCTAGAAGAAAATGATCACATTGACGTCGAAATCGAAGATGAGAATCATAGTGTGTCAGACTTAATGACAACCGAAGACGAAGACGACCCAGATGACGATCAAGATGATGATGATGACGATCGAAATGATGCGGAAGATGATATGGACGACGAACCCATCTTAGGTTTCTGGATGGAGTCTGTTTTGTCTCCTCCAGAAATATGTGAGAGTGAACTTGAAGCCAAGATGTTAAAGGAACGAGATGGCAATATTACTACTGATGGTGAGAAAAAGGCTGCAGATGATGGTGTGAAGGCTGTAATAGAAGAATTCGTACGAGAAAAGGATAGCCCTAGTGGTGTAAGTTTTACATACGACTTTTATGATGTACCTACATAATAGCTTAAGTAATCCCGTGGTGCTGGACATGTTGAGCTTGAGAGAAATTAATCTTGAACATGATTGGATATTTACAATTTGCAGTTCATAGACACGGCTTTAACAATTCTTGGATTTCTAACCAAAGATATCGTAAGCAATGGTTCCGATATTGTTCAGAACTTTGCAAAGATCGGGTTTAGTAGCGAACAAATAGCCGCTTTGCTAGCTGTCGTATTGAAGGATTTGGATCAAGAGAAAGCTTCGACTGAAATTGGAGCTATTTCTACCGTTTTCGAAGATAGCTTAAATAGGATCTATCTAGATTTCTCTCAGGAAATAAGCAAACTTGTTCAAAACATACTGGCCCAAGGTTTCTTCTCATTAGCTGTACAAACCAGTTTTCTCGAACAACTAGGAATTGATCTGACCGGCACTGGTCGATGGCCAATCGGATTATATCCGAGAAGTTTAGCTGTGCTCATTCAAGTTCTTTTACTCAAACAAGATAGGGAAAGTATTGTGGTCTCTATTTTGAAACGGACCTTGGATGCCTTAACAGAAGATATATCCAGTGACTGTGCCGCACCTCCAGGTTACTCGGATATGCCAGTTGAACATGCTCAGACAATAGTGTTCTTATTTCACACTTTGAGTCTTATGCAAAAAAAGCAAATTTTGATAGATTGTTCCAAGGCTTTAATCACTGCGAGTCAAAAATTGAATGGAAAAATTTCGAAGTCTCATCAGATAATGAGCTTAGGTCGGTTGCTTCTTCTCTTCGATTACTTTCTTCGTCAGCTTTACGAACCAGGATTGATTCTTATCAGCCAAATCCAGTATAATATTTTCAACGATGACGCAGCGTCAAACTCTTATCAATATGGCATGTCTGCAACTCCATCAGGAAATCAAAATTCTAGTCCGTCAAGTGGATCAAGATTGAAATCTCAAGGGTCAGATCCTGTAACTTTCATTGATCCAACAAAAGGTGGAGGATCAGCTAATGATAGAAACATCATGGGTGGCTTATCTGCTAGTGGAACGATGAGCGAACCTCCGAATACAAAACCATTACCACCTGCAAGAATATTTTGCGATTGTTCAGCCGTCGAAAAGGTAATGGAAACAAACTTTTCCGAAGACACTTTGGACGGCCCTAGACCAAAGTTTTACAATCTGATTTCTTCTGAGCCAAACTATCAGGAAACTCCTAAGTTAGATGGGTTAGCGATGAATTTTCTTATGAGTAAGGCGGACACGACTCATAAAGATAAGATGGAATACGTTCAAGTAGTAGATGCAATTTTGAAAATATCAGAAGTGATGATAGTCAATTGTCAGGAACCTGGATTATCGCAAACTGCTAACGGAAATGCGTACTACATACAATACTTCCTTAATAGACTGATTTTCGGTCTCCCTCCACCCCATGAATATTTAGAAAATTTGAAGGATTCGAATGTCATCTTTAATACTGAGTTTTTGGATTCACCAGCACGAGTTCTGTATTTAATTGTATGGGTGTCAAGACTTTCTCATAAAGCGTACTCATCATGGACTCGTGACATTCTCTGTAAACAAGGTCTTAATGCTGCCGAGGCTGAAGAACTTACGAAAACGTCTGCCTTGTCTCCAAAAATTGTCATGAAGATTCTTTCTAAGTCAGTGGACTGGGTAGTTTCCGCTGCTTCCATACAGGGTGGAACACTATGTCCAGCGTTATATAATGGGGTGGAGGCAGCGCTTTCGTACGGTTGTACTTGTATAGCTGATATCTCTGAGGAGGAAGAACTGCTTATTGTACTGATACGAATCTTAGAAGAGAGTCTTCATGCGGTTCAAAATAACATCATTGCTAAGGCGTTGAAGGATATCAAAACCCGACCTGATTTCGATGTATCAAAGTCTTCAAATGAAGAAGAATGGAAAAAGTCCGCGTGTCACCTAATGTCTCTAGGGTCAGGATTTCTTATGAGTAATTTGATGTCAAAAATTGTATTGAAGCACATTGAACCAGAACTTAAGGTAGCGATGGATGATTGCATTGCCGAAGACTTTGACTCCTTTCCCGATTTCTTCGAAAACGCTTTCAAGTCTGATATAATTCCTGGCGAGTCATATATACTTGCAGTCATTGAAGGCCACCTGTCAACAGAGCAAGGTACATTAAATATTTAAAGTTGTAGAATATTAGCCACTAGTTTTTGCCAGTTTTTAAATTTGGAAATTGTTGTTAAACAGGGTCACTGAAACACATTCTGGGATCAGCTGTTAAATTGATCGGAGCTGCTGTGATTCCAAAAAATAGCAAAACACCGAAGATTGTCAAAGAGCAACTGAACGATTTGCTTTTACCTCTTCTTTTGGATCGGTCTGTTGAATTTCTAGGGGAAATGATTGGTGCAGCTGTAGATACAGCGTATGCAAAAACAGATGCTCCTCTGACGTCGAAACTTGTCGAAATAATAGGGGCACAAACTCTCAAAGCTGTTTGTCAGCCTCAGCTTCGCTTAGCCATTAAAGAAACGGATCAAGACTTATTCATAGAAGAATGCCTTCAAGGACTACTAGATATTCTCTCTATGAAAGACAAGGAAAAGCAATCGACTGAGTTTGAAGAAATTCTTCTGAGTATGATCACAGGAGACTCTGGAGCGATTCTCACTTCTATATTGAACTTGTTAATGACAACCAAAGATGAGAGGGTTCTAATGAAGATTTGTGAATGCCTGTCCGTACTTTTGGATAGAGAGACGAATGAAAAAGATACCAAGAAAGTTGTCGGTGTTTTATACAAAGAATTACAGAATTTGGAAAGATTGCCAGAGAGGATAATTTCACCAGAATTTTTAAAATCAAACGTTGTGATAGAATCCGTATGCAAGTTTTTTTCAAGTCTAATAGTGCTAGCAGGAAAAGATCAAGAACACAAAATAGTACCCAACCTGTTAGAGAAAACTATTGAAGTAATTTATTTGAGCGAGGAAGTTAGAGGTAGCAACCAAAAGAAGATAATGCAGTTTCCTGCATTTGAACACATTCTTAAAGTTATTATTCAAATGGCTAGTCTTTGTGATTCTGAAGAAGGACATTGCAAACTATTTCGTCAAATGATTGAATGGTTATACGATTACACTGTTGATGAAATCGAAAATCAGATGGCTATGGCTATGATACCTTCCGGTCAATCTGGAAAGGTTGATGACAACGGCATGGATGGAAAGCATCCTACACTACAAACTATCATGACGATAATGGAGTACATGCTTGAGCTAGGAAAATCACTACAAAATGTAGCCACACATAACCCTAATTTAATTGGAGGTGGAAAAGGAAACTTGACAAGTTTCCAGAGACTCTTAGAACGAGAAAGGGAACAAACACCTGGGACAGCTACCCCTCCAAATGAAATCGAAGATACGTTTGATCTCTGTGAATCAGAGATAGGGGAAGATCAAGCTGATGACGAGGAAAGCGGCGGAGAAGACTCGGTACTATATCTTATTCTTTATAAAAGTAGATTTTGTAATTCATTTGGTTGGTGTATCCCAATTTGTATTTATTTTTGTGTCATAGGATGACGAGGGCTTGAACAGCAAACTGTGCACTTACACAGTAACTCAAAAGGAATTTATGTCACAACATTGGTATCACTGTCACACATGTGGAATGGTTGATGGAGTGGGAGTATGTTCCATTTGTGCACGCGTGTGTCATCGTGGCCACGACGTAACTTATGCGAAGTTCGGATCATTCTTTTGTGATTGTGGAGCTAAGACGGATGGAACCTGTCTGGCATTGGTACGACGACCAAATATTTCCGTCAGCGAAGCAGCTTCTACTGTAGCTAACGCAGCACAGTCTACTGGACCTGGTTCATCAGCTGTCGGTAACAACTTCAACCCATTCTTAACAGATTTAGTTCCTGCGTCAGGTCAAACTGACAGTTCCCGCAGAGCATCATCTCCAACTATGGTTGGTGAGCAAAAGTCCGTATCATCATCTAATACTTGTGGAGCCAAGGATAATAATCAAGATGGATTGATCCGAATGAAGTCA
The DNA here is from genome assembly GCA_034698605.1 of Isotoma decorata. Classification (NCBI taxonomy): domain Eukaryota; kingdom Metazoa; phylum Arthropoda; class Collembola; order Entomobryomorpha; family Isotomidae; genus Isotoma; species Isotoma decorata. The sequence continues at coordinate 2,935 of JAQGBU010002068.1, read as the reverse complement.
ACATTTAAATGGGATGACCTTATGATAGCATTCAGAGAATTTAGCGTACGTCTACCATTATTGACACTCGTGAAGTTAAAATCTGCTGTTGTGCGATTAGCTTCTTTCAAAACTCCAATTGGTGCATTTCTGAGAGTGCAAAAAGCTCTTGAAAGCTTAAGAAGGGGCCATGAGGGTCAACTGGAATTCCATCCCAGTGATGACTTGATGATGCCGACTTTGGGCTCTCAAGAAGGAGCATTTGAAAACATAAAAATGACATACAATGGTGATCAAGGTTCAATGATCAGACAGCTAATGAATGCTCAGATCATCCGTAGGACTACAATAACAGCTCTTTCAGCCCCTGGAGCGAGACGTCACTATTTGGCTATGAGTCAAGAAAAAGGCAGGTTGACAATTTTACAACTCGGTGCGTTACTTTCTGGTGCAGACACAGGGAAAAAGAAACTTACTTTACCCAGATTAGCCACGCTTACTCTTCCTTTCACGGCGTTAACGATGGGAGCAAATCCTTTGAGAGATGATGTACTTGCTGTTTGTGGCTTAAAAGTAAGTATTATTCTTCTGCAGAAATCATTTAAAAAATGTTAAATTAACGGATAATTGAATTTTTCGCGGATTTAGGACTGTCATGTTCTCGTTATCGGAACTGGAGGGTCAATTTCGTCACATTTAGTACTACAGCCTCAATTGGAAGGCCAAAATCACATTATTAAGCCACTTTGGTTACCAGGTTCTCAGACACAGCTTGCAATTTTATCCGCTGACTCTGTGAAGATTTATGACTTGGGAAAAGATGTCATATCACCCATGTATTACTTTTTACTTCCATCAGGAAAAGTTAGAGATGCCACGTTTGTAATTCAGGTTTGTGGGATAGTTAATTATTTCCCAGAAATATACAGTAGTAATCCTTTTCCGTTAATTTATGATGTAATTTTAAAAATTTAACTTACTTCAGGAGGAAACACACTACATCGTGATTATAGCTAACGATGGAAGAATATATTATGAAAAACTGGATGAAAATACTAGTGCTTCTAATGGTCCTTACTACATCACAAATGATCTGAATTATAATGATACTTCAGCGTTTGGGATTCCAGACCAAGTTGTAGGCCCATCAAGTTCTTCCTCAGGGGAGAAAAAGGAAGCTATTGGAGTATCAATCCATTATTCTCACGCGCTAAGACTCCTTTTCTATACATACCCTAACGGGAAAAGCTATGTAGGCGCTTTGGAGGATTTGAGAGGAGCATCGCCACTAACTGCTGCTGTACTCATTGTTCCTAAGGGTCAGGCTAGTGGAAAACCTTTGAACCTTGGCTTAGCTCAGTGGACCGAAGTCTTAGGTCATCCGGGGCTGATTTTTGCTGTTTCAAAAGGTAAACATCATTTCATTAGTATTATTATGTAATAGAACAACTTTTAATGCTCGATTACGTACTAAATACGAAATGCTATTTTTTTTACAAATCCAACAATTCGATTTAATAGATGGAACCCCATATGGATTAATGATGACAGAACATAAATCCGAAATCCAAGAAATCAAAGTTTTATGGAAATCTCGTCCTCTCGACATGGTAGCAATGCGTCACATGGGTCAGAATGGTAGATTGAAAACATCATTGGTAATCCTTGGCGAAGATGGTAGCTTGAAGGTCTTCGATTCAGCAGACAGTACAGAGTTCTGGTTGAATCCTAGACTTCGTCCACAGGCTGACTCAATCAATCCCAAACTGTCGTTAGGAAAGAAATCGAATAGTGTTTCTGGTCGAAAAGCAAGTAAACATTTGAAGACTATTAGCGGTCAAATAACATTTCCCACGGATTTCTTCGAACACTGCCAAGCAATGAATGAGGTGGAATTCGGTGGAAATGATTTGTTGCAAATATATAACATTTCTCAGCTGAAGAATCGTTTAAGTACTACTGGTAATAAGAACTCTAACTAATTTTGTAGGATTAAAATTGTTGCAGTAGAATTGAATTTATTGTCAAACTGAATTTTAGGGATGTACGTAGTGTCAACCAAGAGCATAGGCTTTAATCTTGAAGTATTTAATAACGATGCTAGCATGGTAATTACTGGAATCCGTGTACTTCTTGGATCTCAAGACACATCAAGAGTACCTTCTTTCATTCAAGTATTGGACAAATTCATGTTTCAGTAGTCACGATAATTTTCAGAATCCTTACAACTTACATAATACATGCACTTGCCGTTTTGTATTAGATTTTTGGTCGTACTGTAACTGTGACCTTAACAAGGGCCCGGTGGTATGACGTACCATTAACCCGTGAGGAAAGCTTGCAAGCGGATTCGAAGCTAACAATAACTTTTGGGCCATCCCATGACTCACAGTCTATAACTTTTGTTGATTCTGTAAAAATGTAAGAGACTATAAAGTATACTTTCATAATTTGTAAACTTAGCTTACCTTAAGGCTTAAATCTTTATTATTGACTTAGATACGGAAAAAATAAAGACGCTTTCGGATGGCCAGATGATTCAGAAGAAGTTCCTGCACAATGCCCCTCTTCGGTTGCAGGAACCGCAGAAAACGGCAGTGATAGGAAAAAAGAAGATGCTAGTATTGAAAAGTGTGTACACGACCCAGTCTTTATTCCATTTACGAATTATTAAATTAATGATACAATGTTTAGTTTAGTTTAGTTTATCAGTACATTTTTGCATTATAATCTTCCAGAATGGTAGTGAGTGGTTTGGAATTGTGTGAACTAGCTGTATCATTATGTCCTCGCGATGTGGATAATATTGACGGAATCCTCAGAAATGTAACCGACATATATCTTGAAAACTACCCACCTTTCAACGTATCTTGCCGGAACTTAATGTGTGCTGTGTTGTCAAATAAGACGGCATTTTATGAACATAGGGTAAGTTATGTCTCTCATCGTCCCATTT
>JAQGBU010002067.1:0-10610 GCA_034698605.1 Isotoma decorata | reverse complement strand
GTTTAAGCGGGATGAACATTGTTCTTGTGTTTTGTGTCCTTCGCTTCCTCCGCCTTTTTCCCTCGACACTCGACCTTCTATTTAATCTCATAAAATAATAGTAAATATATTTACCAAAGTGTCTTTCTTGTACAGTTACACAGTCTGTAATGGAGAGTATTGGAGAGTAATTTAATACCGAATACATTATAGATGTGATATTTGATATTGAAAGGAATCAATAAAGAAGAGAGACACACTTGTTTGCTTTGCGGACTTTCACTTTTTCTGCACCTCTATTTCCTAATAAAAATGAATTGGCAAATAAAATAGGGGTTACTTGTGCAGGCAGACTCAGCATTCAAGATGCATTCCACAAGTTTTAAATGAACCAGCAGACTAGAGATGTTATATCAAATGACTTTAGTTTAGGGGCTATTGACTAGATTTTAAAATTAAAAATTAAATTGTGAATTGGGAAGTGAAAGTTAATTACCCATCCGTAGCAAATAACAAATTAGTCATTCTCATTAAATGCATTATTCATTCGTATTCTATTCATAATTCTTATTCTGCATCCATTTTGTTTTATGGATTGTGGATTGACATTGACATTTTATTGTGTATGTATTGATTTCTTAAAGAAGTGTGTTGTGGTCTGTGGTGTTGAGACTTTGGACTTAAGATTAGAGTGTCTCGCAAAATACCTAATACAAGACACTAACAGTAACTAGAATAGAAGGTAATTCATAATTACAAATTATTGATTATGATTGTGTACATTCAATTATTTTCAAGCGTATAATTGTGAATTGATAACAGACAAAAGACTGAAAAGACTGTATGAAGTCGTAAGTTGTAAGTAGGGCGTAGGGTGAGGGGTAGTCAGTCCCAGCACAACAGTCAGCAGTACACGATGCAGGAGCTGATTAGCTGATATAAGTTCATAGCAATGTTGAATGTGTGTGTAACATTGACTTGACACTGCTCAACTGCTCACTGATTCTGGATTGTATTTTGTATAGTACACATACATAGTACATAGTGTGGCATAGAGTCTTTCGGTGTAAAAGGTGTACAGTTTGAAGTGTCATATGACATAACCGGTGGGTGGGGTGTGAACAAGGGAAGAGAACAGTTAGTTGAAGGTCAAAGGTAAGTTGAGAATGATTCTTTTTATTCATTCATCATTACGTACTATGTTCAATGTTGTACGTTACGGGTTCGAGACGCATAAAAACAAAAAATACAATTGCAAATCCATGATCAATGATCCAAGGTTTACTACATACTAAAACACTATTAAAAATTAAACTGTAACAAACTAGGGCGCATATGGAATGGACTAAACACCTGGCCTGGGTTTCCTTATTGTATGTACTTCAACAATATAGACATTCCTCAATGTCCAATGCAACCTGAATCATTTGTATTGTTAATTGTGGTTATTTTTCATACTGCACTGTACTTTGTATTGGCACATGGCACTACACACTATGCACTATATAATTAAAACTAAAAGTAGGTAATATAGTAATAACAAATAAGCTTCGATTTTAAATTCCGACTTTCACTTTTTACCAGGTTATCTATAAACAGTATAAGGGAAAAAGAATTATTCAGCACTAAGAAAAATGAATAAGGCAAGATTTCCTGGCAAAAGTGTTAACAAGCATCAGCGGTGTACAGCTTCATATCGTGACCTCGAACATCCAAACAGCGGTGGGGGTTCTGCAGAACACAAGGAGGCCAAAAGTCGGCTAATTGATGAGTTGCCTTCTTTAAGGGAAAAATTTGGAAGATTTGGAGCTGGACGTGAGGAGGTATTTATATTTGTTTGAACTACTTTCAACTTTTGGTCTACGGTTTGAACTTTATGTGAACTGAAACATGCATTGAAATATAGAAATGGTAATTAATTTTTGAATTTGATTTTTGTTACAGTTTCACGGATTCAGCCCAAACGATAAGGTCAAGTCTGTGTGCACCACTAAGAAAGCTGAATTAACTTCTATTGTCTCCAATTTGGAAAATCACTCTGGTGGAGCTGCCAAACTCCCAAAGGATGGCAAAGAGCTAGCTATTTCAGCTCCCCAAGTTCGGGCGAAATCCAAAAGGATTGCAAATCGTGGAGAATTCTCCAAAGGATCTGGAATAAAAAGAAAATATCCTTTTGAACCTGAATTGATATCGCCTACTGACGTTGTGGAAACCTCAAGAAGTACCATCAATGTCAAAATATCTGACCCTTTCAAAACACCATGCAAATTTCCTGTAGATGACGATATGCAAGAAAAACAATCTGCGACAATAGCTGTCAAAGAAGCAACATCCTGTGAGGTACCTGCTGTTCAAGCTGAATCCACGAATATTATCAGCTCTACAAAGCACGATAGCGTTAAAAGTGGAAGCGTTGTAAGTATAAATCGAATTAATTTCATTAATTCGATTATTTCATTAATTAAGGTTATTTTTGAAGAATGTTATCTTATAAAAATTTCCACACTTGTTTTTATTTTCAGGCCATAAAATCCTCTCCAACCCCGAAAATATCAAACCAATTTTTCAAAGGAAAAGAGGAATTCAGTAAGATCAGACACTTCTAAATTCACTAACAAAAAAACCAGGAGCTAACAAAAATTTTTTTTTTATCGGTGGTGTTTAGTTGCTGCGGCTATTGTTTTTGTTGATGCTAAACTTAAACAAGAGTTTGAGTCGTTACGGCATAAAGAAGGTCTTATTCAATGTGGTGTGTGCTTGGACATTTCCGAAAGTACTGCTCTTTCATTTGTAAGTTGTTTCCTTACCGTATTGTTTGAATTAGAACCCCCCGGAATGACTCCCCTACATAAATAACTCTCCAGGGTCTACACGATATTTTATACCCTTGGATAATCCCCCCTCCAAGAATATGTATGTAAAGCAATGATTCTTTTAGTATCATTTAAAAAAATGAAAATTGCAATCTTATAGTAGGAAATATAAGTTGGAATCAGGTTTTTAAACTAAAAGTGAAACATATATTCGTAAACTGGCCCATAAATAGTGAAACATTTTATTAAAGTAAAGTTAAGAGGTTTTTTTTAATAATAAACAATTTAATAAAGTTTTTAATAATTTAATAATAACAAAGTATGATTTGAAACCGTAAATTCCCGGAATCACCCTCCTCCCTGTAATATAAGCTCCTCACTTCTTGGAGAGTTAAAACATTAACTCCCCCCGACGGGTTCTGATTCGAGTTTTACGGTAATTTTGTTTGAGTTTATTTATGTATGTCTGTAGCTCAAAACTATACTGGAACTCTACAACTTTTTGTTCATATTTTGATTCCAGCAAAGAAAAAACGGATCATTTTTGTGCTTGAAGTGCATTGACTTTCTCCAAGATATGTTGAAAATCGCCAAAAAAGCGGAATCATTTTGCTGCAATTTCAAAGGCAAGGAAAATTTTTGGCATCTTCTCGGACTTAAGATTAGAAATAATTGTATTAGTATAGTTATAATATTGTTAACCGTGTATTGTAACAGGTGAATGCGAAATTACTCAAGATACCCAGTACTGCGAAGGTTGCTTTGTGAGGAGTTGCTTACTAATGCTAGATCTGACTGATGACATTTATTTTAAAATGTGGCGATCTGTACCTGCTATCTCCAAAAATTGGGTTCCTCCAACACCTCCGAAGGTAAAGCGATACCCCAATCGAGGAAAAGTCATTTTCGTTAATAAGGATAACGGCTCTATCCTTCGTGTTTGCCCATTCAAAAACAAACCAGCTAATACTTCCGCTGCTAGTGGATATGAGTCTACGAATGGTAATCATATTTCTACAAATGGTGCAACCAAATCAAGAGGTAAAATTGACGTTTTGTAAACTGAAGAATTGTAGCCGTAGTATCATTTTTTCAAAACTTATTCAATTATGTATATTAAAAGTTGCAACACACGGTTTAAAATTAGGAGTAAAGCGCTTATTTCCCAATGACGATACAAGCATTTCCAAAGTGTCCGGAGCACGAGTTAAACAGGTTTCCAGGCGTAACGCTGAAACTGAACGTCCACCAAGAGCCACATTTGGAGATGCAGTTGGTAAGTTATTAAATTTATTAGGTCATTTGTAGCTTAATGTATTACATTATCATATATATATCGAAATACTTCAAGCATTATTATGTAAATCATTCTTCTGTATCAGCATAAACCTAACAATATAGTATAATATATAGTATAATAAATAAATACAGAAAGTTCCGTTGACACTGTACTTTTTATTTTAATGAAATTTCAGAAATTCTAGGAGGAGGTCTTCAACATAATGTAAGTGCGTCAGCGTAAAAAGAGTGGCCTTGAATCAATTAATTATACGAAGAACTGTTGATGATTGACTGCTGATTGATGGCAGATGTTATTGAGTAGGCTTGAAAATGAAGAGAAGAAGATAAAAGTGTTCTGTCCTTTGGAGTCGTATGAACCTGAAGAAGTTGGATATCCTGTCGTTGTTTTAAAAGGAGATGAACCTCCCAAACCTCTTTGCTTCGTATGCGGATCGGCAGGGATCAAACAAGTACATAATTTTATAGAAGCTGAATCTTGATATCAGTTATTTGCTTTTCCTTGTCTTTTCTCTTCTCTACCATTTTAATTTCTGCATTTGCACCTAGCTAGTATGCGGAGAACGTAATTTAGCTATTTATTTATACTAACTTATAATGCTTAATTTGCCATAAGACTGAATATAAGACTTATCTGAATCAAAAAAGTATTTCCAGGTTGATCAGTTTGCCAAACTGAATAACATGACTTGAGTAGGTGGTGGTCACTGCTCGTTGTAGTAATTATAGTACCTTGTGTGGTTTTAATTATTGTAATTGCCACCGTTTAACTCCTCATTACGTTTCAACTCAAATGTTTTTAGGCATTAAAAATGGAATTCAATTGTTTAGAAATATCTGAAATAAGAATGATTAATGAATTTCCTGGTTAAACCTTTGATTTCTGACCAGTGGCTTTTAGTATCTAAAATTATGTTTATGGCGTGTATCCTATTAATCAAATAGATTATCGAAAAAAGAAGCTTTGTTGTTGGACTGGTGTTTGAAACACACATCACATTTATATATTATGAATCATTATTACCTAATCAAATATGTGAACACATCTCACAATCACTGTTGAACTATAAATTAATTGGAATAAGCTTAAAAAAGTTAAACTAACGAAGTAATAAATCGTACTGTTTTAAAAAAATACATTTAATGTAATAGTGCTCTTTTGTATTTTGGTTCTGATGAAATATTGCGAATTAGACGTATGTAACCCAAAAAAATAATTTTATTGCACATCTTGATAATCTATTCCAATGAAAAGAAAGGCACGGTGCTAGTAGATTAGTAGGGTGGCAGGGTGGGCATTCTAATAATAGTTTTGGTGGTCAAGCTGATGGGGAATTGGGAAATCAGAAAGCTTTCTTCAGTTTGATAGGGTAATTTAAGCTGTTAATACTTTTCATAGTTAAACCATTTAATTTCATATTTTTGTTCTGTTTTTAGCTTATTTTCTGTTCCACTTGCTGTGAGCCTTTCCATCCATACTGCTCAGAAGATGAGCTTCTCTTATCAGCTTTTATAGAGGAGGTTGTAAAACAAACGACGGGAGAAAGGAAGCCAGTCGATTCTAACTGTCTGTGCGTGAATGAGTATGAAAAAAGTCGATCTTGTATACCATGCTCGTCGAGGTTAAGGAGTTTTCGTAAATGGAAATGCCACCGATGTACTAAATGCAAAATCTGCTGTGATAGAATCTTATCAAACAGTACTGATGTAAAAGACAATGAGTTTCTAAAATGTATTGAATGTCAAGATTCGTACCACCATTACTGTGCAAAGAAAGTGTCCTCGCATACACTTAAGCCAACTGATAGCGACAAATGGATGTGTCAGAAATGCTTGAAATGTACAAGTTGTGGGGTACAACTCACAAAATCGTTACAGAATACCTACAGAAAGCCTTCCACTGATGGGAACGGTAATAATCAAGAAAGAGAAATGCTTTGTCAGGAATGCTTTAAACGAAGGCAGAATGGATCCTTTTGTCCTATTTGTCTTGTTTGCTATGATGATAACGATTGGGACTCGAAGGTAAGTTCTTAATTGTATGTTTCACTGGGTCGTTGTGCAGGTGCACTTGGCACTTGACTGAAACTCGTAAAGAGTTCTGCGATACAAGGAGTTAATTTTCTTCTTAGATGATGGAATGCGATAAATGTGCAAGATGGATTCATGCAACATGCGAAAGAATAAATGATGAGCAGTATTTCATCTTAAGTTCTTTACCTGAAAGTATAGCATTTGTATGCAGGTACTTCAAGCCTCCATTATTGTTATGTTTGACCTTAAAGCCAAATTACTGCTAGTCTAATGTGTATACTATAATGAATTTATTGCAGAAAATGTGCAGCCCCTGAATTAGAAGTTGGTTGGCGACAAGCAGTTAAAACAGAGTTGACGGATGGATGTACAAAAATTCTAGAATTTTTTCAAAAGAAAGTTGTAGGGATGTCTAGGAAGAGAAGAGTGTTGAATTTTGATCAAGAGGAAAGTATATCGTCTACAGCAACACCCTTTGCCACACCAAAGATCAAACTTGAAATTCTGCCGCAGCCCGTAGAAGTTGATATTCCTATTATTCCTCTCCTACAAGCAGATTCATTGAAAACAGTTACCAACAGTGCAGATAGTTTCGAAAACAATGAGTCAATTCTGTTTTCTAAATATAAACTTAAATCGTGCTATGTCAAGTTAATTGACTTAGAAATAACGAAACACAAAAAACTGAAGATGAGTAAGAGCCACGTAGATTTATTGCGAAAAAGACGTGTTAGCGGAAATCAGAAACCTAATTGTATGCAGAAACTTGGAGAAATAACACCTACTAAGCATCCATCCGTAGGTTTACAAAGCAATCAAGAAGATAGGAAAATATCTTCATGGTGTACTCCTACCAGTCCAACAAAACTGTATACTCCAAACAGACTAGTGACTTCTTTTACGGATGCAATTCGAAAGACCAAAGAATCGTGGAACTCAGTTGCAGAGTTTCGTAGCCAATGCTTACAGCTATTGCCCAATTATTTTCTTGAGATGGACTCTAGTAGTACAATACACTTTGAGGAATATTTTGAAAATGCAATAAAACAAGTTTTTCCTTGGTTTGAAATTAATAATGTTAGACAAGAGAGAACATATGATGTTTCTGCTGCGTCGTCTGATAGTGGTGTGGAAGTGGACGTCCGGACAGAAAGTCCACTCTTAGTTTCTGAGAAGACTTCAACAGACGAAGACATTTCAGAGTCAATTGCATTTGAGGAAATCTTTTGGGAAGAGGGTGTATTTATGGATTATCGAGAGTGTTCTCTGTGCCGAGAAGCTGGAGACTTTCCTCTTAATAGTTGTGGACGCCTTCTTTATGCTGGCCCTGGAGACTGGGTTCATGTAAACTGTGCAATATGGTCATCTGAAGTTTGGGAAGAAGACAACGGAGCCTTACAAGATCTAGAGACGGCTTTGACACGAGGCAAAAGAAGTTTATGCGATTTTTGCGGATTTTTAGGAGCCACTTTAAACTGTTGTGCAGGAACATGTCGCCGGTGCTACCATTTTTTATGTGCTATTGGAGCTAACTGCTCATTAATGAATGATAAAACTTTATTTTGTCCAAGTCATGAGTCCGCAGCTCGAGGGCAAATTCAGAAAGATATGCATGTAAGGGCCTAGCACTAATTTTACTACACGTTCATTCGTTTTTTCATTTAAACATTCCACGTCCTACCAGACTGGCAGGCGTGGCAGGGTGACCATCCATCCCGGATTACCCGGGTTAAATGTCTCGGCAAACCATACCGTTTACTGTTTTCAAAGACACTAGACCTAGTAGTATTCGGACTAGTTTTCTCCGAATTTACTTCTGACTACTTAAGATTAGTAAGGAGTAAATTCGGAGGGGGCTTATACGTGCACAATACGATATTTAAAACGGATGTTGCTACAAAAGTCCCGGTTTTTTCTTTATGATCGATGGTCACCCCAATTTTAGTAGTATCTTATTTGTAAATAAAAACTTATTTCTACTAATTTAATTTTGCAGGTGATAAGGAAAGTTTTCGTGGATTTAGATGAAACACGCAAAAAGGACTTAAAATTACCATCAACAGATTTGAAAATCTTCATTGGATGCATGAGAATCGACAGACTAGGCCAAGTTGTCCCTATTTCTCTAAGTGAATGCAGTTCTCCAATGACTACGGTTTTGATTCCGGTTGGATATCAATGTGGAAGACTCTTTTGGTCCCTTCCAGGGATGAAGAAATTTCAGTTTTATTCCTTGTCAGCATCATTACACAGTAATGAAAGTATCAGAAGTGCTTTTGAAACTCTTTTACAAAATCCTGCATCTTACAGTATCGTCATTGATCATACGAAAAGAAAAGATTTGGTGGCTTCTAAGTTCTTAGAAATGAGAACCTTTTTCGACTGGGTAAAGTCAGCCCCACGGTTTATTGATGCTTATAATATTGAGTGGACAGCGCCATTCATTCCACCAAAAAAGCGACCTAATGTCACAAGAAAGAATGGTTTCCAGAAGCAGAAAACTGATGAACTTAAGGACTGCCCTGCCGCTTCATTTCATAAGTGCCTTCCAGACGTAACTCGCTCAGAAATTAAATGGGAAATAAAACATAGTTTCGAGGCTCCAAGTTTAGATGGCTACGATGCCGAGAGACCCCAATGGTCTCATGTATCAGAACGACTGCATTTTCCGCCTCCTATATTTAACACACCTTTTGAAAACAGCTCACTAGATAAACAGCCGTCTTCAAACTGGTGCCATAAAGCTGTGGAAAAAATAGGACTTAACCACCCAGGGATCGTTTTTGCCATAGAACAGTTACCAGGAGTAGAAAGTATTGTAAGTAAATATAAATTTAAGTACCACTATCCGTCTGTTCCTCCTGAAGATAAGCCAGTGGAGACTAACCAGTCAGGATGTGCCCGAACCGAAGGATTTAATAAGAGAAAGCCTTTTGACATGTTTGGTTGGTTAGCTTCAACTAACCGAAAAGCACCAGCACCGCTTGGAATGTATGAAAAATCCTGTTCATGTTAAATTTCTTGTTTAATTTACTGATGAACCCATTTGGTTAATCAATTACTTAAATTGCAGGCAGGAAGAAAGCGTTAAAAGTAATGGACTTCCTATTCCCATGAGGTTTAGAAATTTGAAAGAGCGAGCAAAGAAGGACTTGGTTGTTCTGTCGTCACATATTCACGGCAGAGGCTTATTTGCAAGACGTGATATTGACATGGGAGAAATGTTGATAGAATATGCAGGCGAGGTAAATCCATTAAAATCGGTTTACGATAAGTATGAGTCCGTGTTACTGGAATAAATACCTTTCTTGTCATTTCCCATTCCCGTAGGTTATTCGTTCATTAGTTTGTGATGTAAGAGAGAAAAGGTATGAAGATGGAGGGATGGGATGCTACATGTTCAGAATCAATCGAGATTCAGTCATTGATGCCACGATGAAAGGAAATGCAGCAAGATTTATTAATCATTCATGCGAGGTTAGAAAGAGACACATTCATATAATTAGTTGCAAAAAAATAGATTTGATTCTCTGTAGAACATAGATCACGGATACATGATTACACGTTCTCAATAAATTCCCATTTTCTCTTTTCAGCCTAACTGTGAATCAAAATCAGTAAAGATTTTAGGCAAGGATCATATCCTAATTTTTGCTCTCAAGAATATTGGACGCGGTGAAGAATTAACCTATGATTATAAGTTTGAGCGAGAAGCGGATAAACTGCCTTGCTCATGTTCCTCAAAGAGATGCAGAAAGTTCCTCAACTAAACCAAAAGCAAACCAAATCAAACCAAAAAATACCAAAATATGAAAAAGTATCTATAATAATGCACATTATTATAGGTTAGTACGTTCACTTTTAGCTTAATTATCCTAGTGATGATAGTCTCTAGTAAATAATGTTATTCTCCAGTTGAAATGATTAGAATCTTTTTTGAATATTTTTATTTATCCTCTTTTACCATTACTTTCAATAATAATAATTCTTTTGTTTATGAAGTAAAAAGTGCTTTAACTAATATAAACCATTTTTTAGAAACTCACCAACTGAATTACTGAATAATAATAAAATTTTTTGGAATTTATTTGGTAAAATTTTGTTATTTTACAACTGATATCTACAAAATAGCATACTGTTCATATAAAAGTTCTCTTATCTTGTAATAGTCTTGCGATAAGCATCCTTCCACGGTCAGTCTCCCTGCGTCTTGCTGTAAAAATGTAAAGAATAAGTTTTAAAAACACTAAGTGTTGGTTAGAGTAAAAGTAAGGTGAGACTAGGTATTTGCGTACCCGACGTAGAGCTATGGTTCCTTGAGCACACCAGAGAACACCGCCAGAGAACTCAGAAGCAATTCCTTGCTTTGCAAGAACTTGTTTAAAGTCTGACAGTTTTAACTCATTAACAAATACCGTTTGATGAGGAAGAATCTAGGTACAAAGCAAACGAATTTCAAATTTTTCAAAACTATATAAAGATAGA
>JAQGBU010002066.1:0-10611 GCA_034698605.1 Isotoma decorata | reverse complement strand
CAGGAGGGACGTGTTCTTAGAGATAAGATAAGAATCACTTAAGGTGATTTTAATCTGTCAATCATCACACCAGGGGGCTCATTCTTTCACACTTTTATTTAGTGTCCAACCTCTCACCTCCACTTGTCACTTATGACACTTTCTTTCATTTTCATCTATTTTCTTCATTTAAAAGATAACCATCCAGTTTTTTTTACATCTTACACATTATGTATACTACTATTTCTTTCTGATTGCCATTGCAATCCATAATTGATAATCTAAGGTTGTAATACGACCCTGTTCTAATTTAATTAAAAAATCTCTGTGTCCCAATTACGTTTTATCCGATTTTTATTATCCTAAATTCTATTTTAAATTGCACGGCATGAAAAATCATACCAAAATGCACCTACTGATTTTGATCCGATAAAAAACCTTCACATTAAAAGGACCAGTTTTAGGTCCTCAATAAAATGTCTAAATATTATGCGTAGTCAATACACAATAATAATTAACTTGATAGTAATCTCACCTATGAAAGGCATATCGATAGCGCTTATCATCGACTGGTGCAAAATCCATCATCAGCATGTAATCAGCAAGTGGGTCCATTCCAAAAATTCTCACTTGATAAGTTGGAAACATGCGTCTGAAAAATATGAAAAAAATACCAGATTCAAAATTTTTATTTTTAACTTTGTGAAGCTCGAATTATTAATTTCAAATTTCAGAGCATAAATTCGAATTCAGTGATTCAGACAAACTTTGACAAAAATGACTCACAGGGCATTAAAAGGTCAAGGATTGCCCCTGGAAAAGCTTTTTGATGTGGCACAAAAGCATATACAGTATGGAAAATGTCGAATAGGTTTCCTAACGTTACATTCTGACAGAATCGATAACCATTTTATTTAGCTGTGCACTTATTCATAACAAAAGGATACGCTATAATTACTTTAGTTGGCATTTACAAAGTACTTCTTGGTGAATTTCTGAGTTAAATCAACTTTTTCTGGTATTATCAAATCATTAAGCATTAAGAGTTTTGCTATTTATTTGTTTTTATCCGTAAAAGCTTTTGCAACCAAGAGAAGTCAAATAAGGCATACTCAGTTTAGAAATTCCGTACAAAAGACATTAAAAGTCACTTTTTCTTGGGTTCCGTGTCCTGAATAGGAAGGCATATATTATTGTTAATTCAAAACGTTGCTATTTTTTATCAAATCTCAAAAACATTTTGAAGGATTTTATAACAATCAAGACGTATCATATTATAAAACTGTTCTTCGACCTTCTCTATGTATTTGGCATTGAAAGGTATAGTCCCTTAGTCCCCTGTGTATCTTATGCTGGTCCGTAGCCATAATCCTCATATTAGATGTAGTTTCACTCCAATGCATTCAATACATAGTTATAGTAAGTACACAGCTCATATGTAACCCAAAAGCATGAAATCTTCCTTAGAGAATATAAACCATTTTTATCAATTTTTAAAGCAAATATCATATCGGTAGTATTCCTGTTTGCAATGACTGGAACAAAAGCCTTTGATCTTTTAACTTTTCTACTATTGCAAAGTTTCCTTCCAACCGTTTCGGGCATTTCCTCTCAAAATAATAGACAATAATATAACCCTGGATTCCTTTTCATTCTTTCACATTTAGAACAGAGTGATCTTAAAAGATTCAATGTTCTCTAAGTCGTTCTGGTCAAATCGACAAGTAATAGTCCCCAGGCTGTCTATAGCAAACTGTGTGCACGGATTTTAGATTTATTGCTTAAAAACAGACTTTTTCTTAAGAAAAGGGTCCTAGAAAATTCGTTCCATCTGACAAATACCTGCTTGCCGACTCAAACAGAAAAACAAGGAGCTGAGGAGAATTCTTTTAGAATTAAGAGTAGAGCAATGGTTTACTTTTTAATGAGAAGTTGATCCCTTGAAACTAAGATGAGTGTATGGGACAAGACAAGGATAGATGGAAGTGCCATTTTTTCCAGAGTTATCATTTATCTTGGACTATTAGACCTTGTATCGTATTTTCGTCTTTATTTCTATAGCCTTGTATAATTTATACGCTTTTTCTTACTTATCTTACAAGGTCTCTTCCTTCCCGTGAGACCTGAGACCTCCAGCCAGTAGTCCATTCAAGACTAAGAAAGTTTCTAACTTTTATGTATTTTTTTGTGGTAGGGATGGTGGTTGAACGGTTAAGTTCTTTCAAACTCCAAAGGTTCCATTCCTTTCCATTTCAACTAATACTAAAACAAATTTATTGATACATTTTCCTATTTACCTTGAGTTTAAGAAAGAACCACACTTGAGTGCATTCAGATTATTAAATACTAATTACGTAAATGTCATCTCCAATTTTCTCTTTTGATTCTAAATCGCGTTTTGTTTAAATGAGCTTTGAAACTTAATTCGGTAGTGTTATATGATCTAGTGATCTGATGTGGAAACTACATGCATTCCGATGCCCCATACAAAGTAGTAGAAAAAAGCCAGGATATGTGTAGGGGGTGTTTTTTTTTAATGAAATGAAAAGGAGCATATATTATTATATAACAAATGGCAAGCTTTTGCCTATAGTTTATAACATAATGACAATAGACACGACTACTAGTGTGGAAGTTGTGGCTCCCACACAACCCTTCTAGCCCTAAGACTCGCCCCCATTCACAAATCCAATAATTTGATTGGACTTTTTTAGACAATTCTCCGGCCTATAATTGACGTTGAGCTTTTTCTTCTTCCTACACCCATACAAAGGGAGCATTTGCAAAAACCTCTACCACAATTAAATGAGAAACCCAATCTGCCTTCTGAGCAGAAAGGGTTTTTACGGTTTTACTAGTATGCGGGTTTTTACTTTTACCCATTTTTTGCACAGTCATCATGCAACTTCTAAGTTTGCAAGCCAACCAGTGGCTTAAAGTAGAAGTAAAACCAGAAATTTTTTCAGTGCTAATCCAGTCCTACAACACCACATGCAAATTTTATCTCTCCTTTTCTTTTAAATTTTCTAAAATTTTCTATATCCTTTTCAATATTTCTAAAAATCATCTTTTTTTTAAATTTTATTTAGCTGTGGTGCCCCCATATTAAAATTTCTTCCCGTTTTTCTTTCATATTGGTGCCCCCCCCACCCAATTAGGTCACAAATATAATATTTTTATCTTTTTTAACGTTTAATTTTCACTCTGATCCCCACGCTCCAAGATAGAATCATCTTGCTTATACTTTTTTATTTTTGCCCCCATTAGTAGAATCAATTTTTTATTATTACAATTTTCTTTTTTTGTGGGGCTGGATCACTCCACCAGGAGACCTTCGTTGCTTCTGCCTACAGCTTTCAGCATAAATATAGTGTCCTGCAAGCTTAGGGAAATAAATTAATCAGCGGGGATCTTATTTTACAGTAAGATTTGGAATCATTTATTTTTTTTATTGTTAAGAAGTCAACTGTCATTTAATTAAACTTAAGTCTGAAGTCATTCCATGCTCATTTCAAGGTCTGCAAGTGCAATTTAAAAGTGGGAAATGTTTAAGTCTGCCTGGGAAAAAGCTAATCTAAATCGGTTCAAGACAAATGCCATGATTATTTTGTAGTTTGTTTTTCTGATTCAACCCTTAAAATTTTCGATTTGAAACACTTTCTCATTATTAATAAAACAATTTCATAGATATTAAATAAGGCTCTTTACAGTTAAGTTGGGTGTGGGTGGACTAAACACATTTCATTTTATGTATAAAAAAGGACACTAGTAAATATTATTATATAACATGAGTGATTAGTTTTACTACACTTAAAATGTTTTCACTTACAAATGAGTGGTTTTTTACTTTAAAATTAGATGATAGAGTCATCATAGTAAATGATTGAACGATTCAGTTGGTGTGACTCAAAATCAGAGCGTTGCGTTGTCAAAATCCAGGGACCTTATGCATTTTTAAGCTTCCTCTTAAACTATGAAGTTTTATTATGTGCGTGCGTATAATGAAATTTCTAAAACTAAAACGCCTGTACTTAAGCCTTTTTTGCAGTTCCCATATCTTTTGCTTTTATGAAAGTAACACCAACACTTAAGCCCTGCTATTACTACTAATAATAATCATATTTATGATACTATAGAGCAGGTGCAAAAAACTGATTTTTGGCGTACTTTAATTGCCTTAGCCGGCAGTTTTCTGATAATTTTTTATATTTAACAGTCCATCATGACTCGGCGGATGTCAACGTCCTTTGTCTCGGGAATTGTTTCCTTATTCTGTAGTAAACCGGAAGAACTTCTGCTTGGAAGGAATTTCAACGAAGTAGCGGAACTACTTGCGACCCTGGATCATCAATCATTACTCACATGGTAAGATTGGGTGTGAATTTGATTTGAAGATATTTTTGATTCAATCAAAAGCATTTTTAATAAAATATAATTATTTGAAGTCAAGAAAATATTGTAATGATTCATACATTTTAAATGCTATTGTATTCTTGTATGTAGGACGCTTCACCAGTATGCACTTTTTGAAGAGTATAACAACAAGCATCTAGTTGCCGATCTTGAAAATAAGAATGAGATTCTTCGACTCAAAAACCGTGTGAAACGGCTTGAAAAAGCCACAGAGAATTATCAAGATTCTGAGCAAATGAAGATGCTTATTGCACGAATTCGACAATCAATAGACGTCATCATTGGAGCCTGGGAAGAGAAGAACTTTGCTGGAGTTGACACAGACCCCAAATACATTCTCAACAAGTTTGAGGACGAGTTTAACGACAGCTATTCCAAATCGTTTCCAGAAGAGCTTAGTACTTCGCTAACCCCATTCGTCCAAAGGTAAGTTAAACAAAACTAATATAAAAACCAGTAAGCTTTGAGAATTTTTTTTTCATAAATTTTTTAATAATTTCAGGGACCACCACCAATACTCAGTTTGGCTGGTGGAAAAAAAACGATATATTAAGGAAAAAAGAACATGGGTAAAGTCTATGAAGAACTTCAATCTGTGCAAGACGTCAGAATCCGAGGAAAGTAATTTCAATAAAGGCATGGTAAAAAGCTCCGTTCGCCAAACGGAGATTAAAATGGCAGACCGAGACACGACGCTGCAAAAAGATGAAGAAGGTATTAAAATAGTTTATCCTGTTAAATGAAAGGGGACCTTAAAAGATAGTTCTCATCCAAAAATCTTCATGTATCTCAAGGCATTTTAATATGCACAGTACTCCCCTTTTACCTTGCTTTTAACTCAATCATGTATCTTGCATTCAGTTCTTTTTTGTAACGCCAAGTTTAACCTTAAATAACTTTGGGAAACCGAAAAAATCACTAGTTAAGGAACTTTATCTTCCTGACTCGTCCCTGTTTATTAAAATTAATCCTCTCATTCATTTTCTTCCAGAGTCAAAAGGGCAAATGATATTAATACTTTTTTAAATTGTTTTGCACCATGCAAAAATGTTTTTTTGAAGCTGAGGAGGATAATTTTTAAGAATTCTTTTAAATTTCAACGTTGACGTTTTTATGTGAATTTATGGGGGAGAATTTATTTTATTCTAATTTTTTCTTAAGTGACTGTATAGTGTTAGTTGGTTGGACATGTGTGTAGAACCGACTACTGAGAGTTAGAGAGCAAAATATTATTAATACTTTATGTCCCATTCGATTTGAACAGACCTAGATCAGAGGAAACGTTTATATTTACTTTAAAATTAAAAGTTAATTTTGACTTGAGGATTAACAGAAGTTGGTGTGTGTGCATTAAAAATTTATGTATTTATGGCCCTAAAAAATCCAGATTGTCTGGTAATGTTCAGAGCTTGACATCATCTTCAATTGCTTGTTATTTGTGGTGTAACAAATTAAAGAGAATTTTTGACTCCCCACATTGAGGATAAAAACATTGCTGAAGGGATGCAAATTTTTTTAGTTGGAGCTATATAAGACACCGTGTTTTTATGCTTGGGAAGGATTTAACTTTTGAAAAGCAGATGAGATAACAATTAGCAATTAGGTTGGGCTCGACGTTTTCAATTTTAATAACGCTTCTTGTAACTTAAACTTTCAGTATGAGACTTGGTTTCATTCACTGGACTAGCTGATAGAGTTAAAATAAAGTTTTAATGTAGTTTTCCCGAAACGAAAGATGGACACGTGGATGATAGAATGATCAGTGTGAGTCCTTGTCACTTCTTTCATGTCAACGCTTGTCTTGGAATGTTCTGATTGCCTGCTGATACGGTAAAAATGTCCATATGACTGTTAGTTAGTTTTTAACTAATCTGCACTGTTACTTCTTAAGTGGGAGTAGATGAGTATGGAATTATATAGAATCTTATAGAGAGGATTTACCTTATTTTATACTTTTTCTTTGACATTATCAAATGGCTAATTTCATTTTAATTGTGAAAGTCATTGGAACAAGTTTTTTGGGAATGGAAATACCCTTTTGCTACTACTTGCAAAACTGAGGTATGATTTTTAGAATGAAGGAAAACGGGTGAAACTTTTAATGAGAATTTATTTTTCATTACTAACAAGATAATGCAGTACTTATTAAGTGTACCATACAGTAAATGCAATGTACAAGGAAGAGACGGGTTCCCCCAGGTTTAATGTTTTTAAAAATAAATACGCAAAAAGTAATTAGACCGGGCCACAGGGACAAGCCTTACGTACGACCCATGGTGTTAAACATTTATTTTGAACGTTAAAAACTACGTAAGTATTTTTCCGTATCGTTTGCTCCTCATGAAATTCAATTCTGCGGCATTCAAAGAATTTGTTCATGAAATACTATTATGCGTATTTTGGTCAAATTATTCCCTTGTGCCATTAAATTTCCATTAATCGATTGCTGATTGACATTTAAGATTTAAAATTCTAATATCTTGTACTTCCTGTTGTGACTAGCGAAAAGCCTGTGAATAAAACCACCCATGTACAAACAAGGACTAATTTACTCCTTAATTTTACACATTTGTTAAGAATGTTTTCAAAGAAATATTACTTTTGTGTACATATTGGTGACATTACTAAGGCTGAATCAAAAAAGGATATTATTTAAAAGTCTATTGTGTATAATGAACCTCCAAGACTTAGTTAAGATCTCTGTATAATAAGACCTGTATAATAAGATCCCCTAGGTATATGTAGATCTCAGGGTTGATAGCATTTTATATTGAGCTTTGTAGTGTAAATGTAAGAGGAACTGGTTATGTTGATAAGACGGTAACCATTTAGTGTACATAAAGTCCTCATAACTACATTTTTCTGTATTTTCAGAGAATAAGGTCTTGACCGATGCCAAGAAATTTAAAGACCAATACATGCAATCCCTCACAACGGTGGTTAACAAGGCAAAATCAAACATGGGATTTCTCCAGCAAGAGCCAGCTAACAAAGCGATCAATGATCGTAAAGTCGATCCACTCATTGGGCAAACTAATGGGGTCGGAGCTAAAGATCCAGCTTCTAATGGTCCAATTCTTTCGAAAAAAGAGTCCACTGCGTAAGATTTTAAAAATTTATTAACAATTAGTTCCACAGCAGCTTTGGTCATTAGGTCATAGTAATTCATTGTTTTTGATATGATTAAGCTTTACAAAAAAAATGTAAAACCTTAGTGTAGCTTTTAGAGAATATCTTAATAATTAATTATACTATTTCATTATTGATGCTACTATATTATTTATGTCCACCTTAGAGCATGGTTTATTATTTTCAGGGACGACATTCGATTGGCATTAATTCAAAAACAGCTTGAAGAGAAGAAGAAATGCTGTAAAGAAGTAATGAAAAAAAAGAAAAAGTTTGCCTTTCGAGGAAGATCACTCAAGGTTACACCATCACCAGTAATTAAAGGAGGAAAAATTATTGATGAATCCATACCAGAGGTGCATGAAGAAACAAATGAGTAGTCAGTATGGTGTTATTTAAATTTACTAGTAATAGGAGTCGAAATAATGAAAAATTAGAAGTGAAATAACAATGTGCTAGGAAAATTTAAAATTTTAGTAAAATAAGTGAAATTAAGTGAAACATTGATTACAAAATTGAAAATTCTGCGACAAAATTGAAAATTCTGCGACAAAATTCTACGTTCATGTAATGCAAAAAGTAAATCAATAAATTAAATGTATTCTTTATTTTTGAGTGTTTAGTGTTGTTATTTTTTGTCATATTTGTACCTTTAATAATCAGGCAGATACATCAACCAGTAGCATTTAGCAAAAATGAATTTATCTAAAAAGAAAGCAACATACAAATAGTCATAGTCAAAGTACATAGTAGTAGCAGTAGGGAAAGGGGCTTTCTCCCTTTTCCCTTCAGTTCAGTTGACTAAATAGCATAGAAGTAAATGGAAAGTGGAATAAGTTGTAGTATTGGAGCAGTAAGCGTAAATATTAACTAAACTTAATAAAGAAGACCACTTACTGTATGTGGCCATGTGGTACAACGGATAGCGAGTCTGACTACGAGTCAGGAGCTTGTCGACTCGAATCTGGCAAAGTTCGATAACGTTTTTGTACCATGTACAATTATCATTTCATTATCCTTCTATATTTTACACATCCTCTTTTATCATGAAAAAATAAACAACCAAAAAAACAAAAAAGTGTATCTTACCAATAAATCAGCAAATAAATGTTTCAATTATGATACCTTCAGAATAATATATGCCTATTTCAAGAGACCATTTTATCTCAAGAGAACAATTTCGTCTAGTTCAAAACACCTATCTTTACCTTAGTATAAAATGTCATTTGAAACTGGAATTGGGGTGAGATTAAAAGGAAAAGAAGAGAAAGTTGAAAAGGGAGATGATGGAAATGAAGAGAAAGGTGAAAAGGAAGAGGATGGAAATGAAGAAGATGAAAAGGAAGATGATGGAAATGAAGAACATGAAAAGGAGGAAGCAGAAAAGGAAGCAGACAAAGAGAAGAAGAAAGGAGAAAAGAAAGGGACAGGAATAATGTCCGCCATTCTCGGTGGGCGACGGCGCAAGGTCGCTCCAACCAAGGCTGTCGCATTCAAGGAGTAACCAATCCTTTTTTGTCCCATTACAATTTTCATACTAATTATCTATCAGTTTCAATAAATTAATAAAATAAAATTAATTGTAAGTTGAAATTTTTGAAACATTAAAATCTTTTCTTTTGTTTCATATTAACATGGTTTCATATTAAAGAGCATCGTTTCATAAGAACTTGTGAGTCCACTCCCAACAACCAATTCGTGTGCAGCATAGTCTACATTTTGTCTAGAACGTATATAGTGTATCTTTATTAGCTAGCCCAGAAAAGTAAGTCATTCATAAAAAGACATATTCATAATACATACAAGAAGCAGTAGTAGTAGCAGTGGAAAGTGGAGAAAGCATATACGATGATGAGTAAATGAGCCAGGGTGCATGGGGAGAAAGCGTATAGAAGTAGTAGTAGGCGTGGAAAGGGGAGAAAGATTCTGCTGATTGAGTAAAGTAGTAGAGATGTGTTTGGTGTAGTAGTAAATAGAAAGATGAATGTGGTGCAGTTGAGTTGAATAGTAAGCGTAAGTTTTAAGTACAACTTAAACGTAATTCACGTATAAGGTTGGCCCTATGGCGCAAGTGATAACGTGTCTGACTACGATTCAGGAGGATGTAGGTTCGAAACTGGCCAGTATCTTTTTTTTTGCTCCTAGCAGAATTAACATTTCATGTTCTTTCTATTTCGTTTATACATATTATGCTTTTTATGAAAACTTGAACTAAGGGATCTTATGATGTAAGTCAACCGATTTATTTTTTATGCAAAAGACCAATATTTTATCTGATCAATTTGTTCTTTGTTCCAAAAACCTATTTTTACTTTAAGCATACACTACTATTTGAAACTAGAATTGGGTTGAGAGAGAGTACATTACAACAATTCCAAGCTTAGGATTTAGCAGCCTTTGACGGTGAAAGTAAAAAGTAAAAAATAAAAAAGTACTAATTTTTGTTGAGGAGTAAAAGTAAATAATGAAAGTTATCCTAATACATTACCTAATGAGTAGTGACCAATGAACCATATAAAATTAATAAGCAATTTCCGGCCTCGACGCTTTCTTTATTCTAGTTCTTGACATTCATGATTTATGCAAGTCATTTCCTATCGTTTAATTGAAAATAATATCGATTTATGATTAATTTATGGCATGTCTCAATTAAATTAAAGGTTCGAATTGGTCTGCCGAAGTTTTGCCTTACTCATCACATCATTATATAACGGCATTGTATGATTTTATCCATTATATACAGAGAACAATTGCCATGTTATTAAAAATGATCTCTCTGTTATTATCCAAATAAGGAAAACAAATCAACAAATTGTACTTAGCTTTTTATTTTTGAAATTTCTTTATTTTATCCGTTTGAAACAATTAAAGAATCATAAGAAATGTAAATCTAAATACTTCGAGTTAATCTAAAATTATTTTTCAAAACAAGGCAGGAAATAATTATAACATTGACTCTGGAACGGAAATGCTAAGAATGTCAATCGTACTAAATAAGCTCGCAAAACTACAGAGAAACGGATTCAGATGAAATGGTGTCGAGCATTACAACGTTTTTAGTTATAAACAGACACCGAAAAAACGTAAAAA
>JAQGBU010002065.1:0-10615 GCA_034698605.1 Isotoma decorata | reverse complement strand
GTCTAGATCTCTGAGACCATTTTGTGGAGACCATAATGTGGTATACCATTTTGTCCTCAGACCATAATGTGGAGACCATAATGTAGAGACCATTTTGTGTCAGACCATTTTGTGGAGACCATAATGTGGTATACCATTTTGTCCACATACCATTTTGTGGAGACCATAATGTGGAGACCATAATGTGGAGACCATTTTGTGGAGACCATTATGTCCTAGACCCGAGATAACAATCGTATAAAAAAACTACATAAAGTGCATTTTTTGTAGCACCGAACAGGCAAAGGCATTAAAGTGATCTGTCCGGTTCGGTGATACAAAACAATTAATGAAATTATTTAGTTTATTTTGTTTACACTTGTGATCTCACTTTATCGAAGATTTTACAGGCTTTCGGTATTTATTTTGATTTTGATCTTTTCATAATGTTTAGTTTTATAAAAATGCTCGCTGTCTTTAGCATCGAAAACAAGCACCCACCCACAGGTAATTACTAGTCTGTGGCAACCACCAGCAGGTTACATACCGGTCACTCCAAACCCCTTCTCTCTCCCTTTGACGCACCAGGTTGACCTCCACTCCCCTTCCTTGCGTTACATTATTTATGAACGTCCCCTAATGAACAGACATAGGAAATTAAATTTTTTGCTAACATCTTCACTTCACTGCTGAAA
The DNA here is from genome assembly GCA_034698605.1 of Isotoma decorata. NCBI lineage: Eukaryota > Metazoa > Arthropoda > Collembola > Entomobryomorpha > Isotomidae > Isotoma > Isotoma decorata. The sequence goes on along the minus strand of JAQGBU010002065.1, from coordinate 9,941 downwards.
AAAATTAAATATAAATAGAATCAGAATTTTTGAGATAGCTTTATCCAAAACCTGAAAACCTTTTTGTGACAAACTGTTGATACTGCAAATTAAAGCAAAAAATAGCATACATGGTTTAATGAGAGCAATTGATACTTCAGGAAGTAAATAAACCCGCAAGTCTTTTCACCTTTAATAAAAGCCCTAGTTAGTAGTACCCCTAAAATGATTGCATTTAACTTCAATGAAGCAAATCCTTCAGAACTTTGCCACATAATTGCTAACTCATCCCCCTCCTGGACCCTGGACATCTTTTAAACTAAAAAACGATGAGATTTCACCATTTCACAGGAAAATACATCATTCCTAACCCCATGAAAATACATCAAAGAATAAAATATAAGTTGGTTATTCCCATGCCACCTAAAGTAGAGCTAAAGAAGTTGAGGAACTGAGGATGGCAGAAGTATAAAAAGGGTGTGATGCCAGAGGTCTATATATCAAATTTTTTAAGTTTCATGATTTCATTGGACTTTGTTATGGCCAGCTGATAGTGAAACAACGCAATTGTCCTATCTCATCCTATCGTCATAAGTCTACATAATATCCTGAAAAGGAACGTAAGACACCACCACCACCATAGGCAGCTCATCCATCCAGATCCCAATGCAACTTATATAAATACACACTGATCATACGATCCTACCCAGACGTACATATACAAAGAGACCCAAATCCCTTCTTCGAGATCTTACTTATCAAAACAATGATCATTGTTTCCCCTTGAATATATTAAGGAACCACCACCAGCCACCTGACCCTTAGCAGTGCGTTCCTTCACTACAGTGTAAGGTCGAACACCTTCATTCAAATACTGACTTTAATACTCCTGTGTGGTGTCCTTTTTAATACTCGTGGAAGTTATATAAAAGAGTGACCTTCACAAAGGAAGGGAATAGAAACAATAAGTAAGAGGGGGACTATAGGGGCAACAAAGGGTGAAAGGGTGAAGGGATTGTAAATTAACAAAGGAACTATAAAAAACAGAAAATAGGAAATCGGACGGAGAGACGTTAACAGATTTCTAAACCACTTTCAACAGTTGTTCCTGTTCCTAGTTTGTATTTTCTAGTACATATCAGTAGAGTAGTTCTGTTGTGTGTAAATTTTATGAAAGCAATATATAACAATAGATTAATTGGAAGCTTTGGACCTTTTTTAACAAGAGAAGGCTTATCTCCTCATCCATCACTTATCGGGTAAGGTCAAAGGGTGAATTTGGATGGGTTTGGTTCATAATTAAAAGAAGTTTTCTTTGGGTCATCGTTCATCGTTTTTGAAGGATCATTTTTATCAATAATTTACTCTTCACTTTTGCAATTACAAAGTTAGAACAAAGAACTTTTAGAAGACTGAAGATGTACATTTGGGATTAGAATTCTAATTCTGAATTCTGTAATTACAAATTAGAGGGAATTCCGATCATTGCATTAATAATAATGTATGTAATAATATTAAGTTGGGTTTAAAATGAGTTTTATGGGTCATGGACTTCTTTTTGGGATGCATAGTTGATAGTGCATCCATTCCATACTAAAACCATGTTTTTCTCCGTCTTAAGCTGAAACGCGATGTTAATGTTAATGCTCATTTTAAGCTGAGTCAGTTTAGTGGTGTTTGAGTCTTAATAGGAGGATGACTGATATTTATGTATTTATATCAACTGCAGCTACAGATAGTAGACGACATAAATATAATGTATAAGAAGACTGATTTTGATTCAGAGTTGAGGACAGGGCTTTCAAGAGTATTTCCCTTATCATTTAAACCTAATCTTTAAAGTTGGTATGAGTTAGTAAAAATATAAAAAACAAACGTTATGTATTTTAATATAATGTATATTTTTACCCATCTAGTTCAACACTTCCGGCTCATTAAAAGTAAAAGACGGATGAAGACTTTTGGCCTTTTGATGCAATAATTGCTTGATAAAATATCTGTACCTGGTACCAGTGGCTTAGAGAAGTATTGCTGCACTTTGTTGAATTTTTAATTTAAAGCCTAAGAAAGGAAGAGGACTTCTACAGGATAATGTATACAGATAGTGTGTAAATGGAAATTATTTGGACCTGAACAAGTCTAAATCGGGGTTTAACGGGGTTTGGAGAAAGGCAAGGGGATACACTGGAATTGGAACTTGGAAGTCCTACGCTGGAGTTTATTAGACAATGTTTTTCGCTCCGAAGTCTCAGTTTTAATTGTAGAGGAAAATCAAGAACGCTCAAATCTATTAATTTGCTAATAAGGAACGAGGAGATAATAAGACGGCCTAACTGATATATTCCCTCATGAACATGGTCTCATTTAGGTTTATTTTTTAAAGTAAAATATCCCCTGCGCTGTATTAAGTTTATCAGTAAGAAGATTATTTTTGTAAAGCTAGGTAAATCGAACTTAATTGTGGATTAATAATTATACATTATATTATTGAACATTTTTAGTACAAAAATAAGCTAATGTTTTGACTGATGACTGAATTTTATAGTTTTTAAGTTTTTGATATTGATTGACTCATACTTTTTGTTTTCCTTTTTACTAAATAATATGGGAAGATTTTGCTGATGACGTGTTTAAAAAATTAAAGGTGTATTCTAGCTAGTATCTATGCAATATAAATTAACTGCTCTTAAGATAAATTGAAATTTACTGTATGCAGGCTCAATTTACCTCGTATGGTAGGTACTTCCTTGTAATGAGTCGATTTCGAGTGGGAAACAGTATAGGTGTTTCCTAATTGTTCTATTTCACTGTAGAACAGACATTTTGAGTAGTTGCTCATTTTTATTAAAATCTAAGTGCTTCAGACAAATATAGCAAATAATGGTGCGATATCATATTTAATAGAGTAGATTACTATTGAAGCTCTAAGAGTACTCGAGGGGTTAATTAAAGGGTAAAAGCTAGATAAATTATTGATTATAAAACAAAATCTAAATCTAAATAAGTAATCTGGCGAGAGGTGTATGTTAATAAGCAAATGGAATATGGGCTCATCGTATGACAAGCAAATAACCAATATTCGATTTAATCAAGATAAAAGTAAGTTGATTTTATGATAATCTTTATTTGTCGATTAATTTGTGTTATATTGAAAACTAAACTAAAATTGAATTTTAAATTCGTTAGTTGAAATGAGACCACACCTGGTGTAGAAATATTTCTTCAAATTGAAGCAATTAATGAAGTAAAATTAAATTGATAACCGAATATGTATCTTCCACAGGTTGCTTTTCATGTTGCATGGAAAATGGAATGAGAATATATAATGTGGAACCGCTTGTGGAGAAAGTTCATTATGGTATGATTTTTTACATTACTGAATAACAATCTTTTGAAAGTATTAGTGGAAATGAAATGAATTACATAACGATGAATTAAACAATTTTTTTTTAATTTTTAAGATGAACAAAGTATTGGTGGAGTGGGATTTTGCGAAATGGTTTATCGCTGTAACTTATTTGCAATAGTCAGTGGCGGAAGTAGGCCTAAATATGCAGATAATACAGTACTTGTATACGACGATTTAAAAAAGCACTCAGTGCTGGAATTCCGGTTTAATCAGCAAGTACTTTCTGTTAAATGTAGAAGAGATAGATTGGTCACAGTTTTGAAGAATAAGATCCACATATTTTCATTTCCGATAAATCCTCAAAAGTTATTTACTATTGAAACAAGATCCAACCCTAAAGCCCTATGCGAATTATCGCCTGGCAGACTGAATTTACTGGTCTTCCCAGGATCTAAGATGGGATCTCTACAAATAATGGTATGAAGTTCGGCTATTCGACTCTATAATTAACTTGCAGAATTCTCATTTCATTTTAATTTTAATTCATACTTACAGAACTTGGACACGACAGAGACAAGGGTGTCTAGTAGCCCTATGACGATAAGTGCCCATCAAGGGGAACTCGCATACATCGCAGTCAATCAGACAGGATCCCTGGTAGCAACTGCATCAGAAAAGGGAACTTTAATCCGAGTGTGGGACTCAACAAAGAGAATTTTATTAAATGAACTTCGACGTGGGTCGGATAATGCAACAATTCACTGCATTAACTTCAGTTTGGACTCTGATTTTCTTTGTTGCTCCAGTGATAAAGGAACTATTCACATTTTTGCGCTCAAGGAGTCCCATCTTAATCGCCGTTCAGCGTAAGCTCTTAAAGCTATACCCTTGACTTACTACTTTTCGGTTACATTTTTTCTAATTTCACATTATTAATGTAAAGATTATCAAAGATGGGATTTCGTGGACCCTTGGCGGATCCTCATTATTCGCTGGCTAATTTTACAGTCCCACCAGAATGTGCCTGTGTGTGCGCTTTTGCATCCAACAGTTCTGTTGTGGGTAAGTAATTAATTTTCTGTTTTTTTACTGCTATCACGGGCCTTTCGAACGAATACGAAGAACATAAAAGCAAATTTTATTTGATTCAGCTGTATGTATGGATGGAACATTTCACAAGTATGTCTTCAACTCGGATGGTCATTGTAAACGGTTGTCTTTTGATGTCTTCTTGGACGTATGTGGAGATGAAGATTTCTGATAGCTAGATCATTACAGTAAATATGACCAACCAGCGCATTGTACGATTGGATTTTAAGGGCGATGTCTGTTGAGACGTTGAGAGTCACGAGTTCGTCCACAGCATATAGCGTCGCAGCTGTGTTTTAATTATCGTCTATTCGAATTTTATTTTATTGACTACACATTTCATACGCATAAATCGTACGCATTTTAAAAAGATTTTAAAGAATTAATTACTCTACGGTTGAAGAGAAAAGGCCTGATTTTAAGGTTACCTATTAAGATTTAACGTTATGCAAAATGTGCCGAGAATCTTCGTTTTACCTAGGCACAACGAAATATGCCCATTCGTACTAGTTATTCTTCGTTTTATTTTAATTGTAGTAATTCTGTGCCTCTGAAAAAGAATATGCAATTGAATCATTTTAATTAATACAAATAATACAAACAAGTTCAATCAACCGTCATTATACTTGTCGTAGGATTAGTAAATACATGATTCGATATGGGTTGTTACCATGTGGCTACTGACATGTATGCGACCATAGTTGTAAGTTCGTTGTATCAAGTTGTCAATAATTGCCATATTAGGTATGTGCAAATTTAAGTCAATAGGCATAGTAATGTTTAAATTAGAAGTTACAACCCTTCTTTCTTCCATTGTACTGTTCCCAATACTTGGTGTTTGTAGAGTTGTACTTAAAATTAATGTCTTGACAAGCTTCTTATCTTTAGTCAAATGCTTGAAATGTGCAATCGTCTAGTGCACTATTTGGATAAGAAATTGTGATCCATTTTAAAGATAATCTAATGCACTACATAATATTTTTAATGATTTTGATCAATAGGTTAGTGCGTAATTAATTAAGAATCGCAGCATATTTGACTTCTATTGATTTTAACGATAAAAATAGAATATTGATGCATTTGAACTCGATGCATGTGTGTTTATATTGCTAAATCCTTTCCGAGAGTTTGTACTTTTGATATCACTTCGTTTGAATAAATCAACTATACTATCGCATATCCTTATTATGAACGGACTTTCAAGTCAACTTGTACATAATTTGCATTCAGACTCATACTATCGAAAGCTACACATTAATAAACAATGCATAAAGGTTTTAATAAAGAATAAAATCCTTCTTAATTCTACATTTATTGCCCAACTGCCATGAGAGCAGGATTTATCAAATGCACATAATACCCTTAAGAATCTTCTTCGCTTTTAAAAATCTACTCTTCGAACCATATTTTGCACCGTGTTACAATAAAACGTCCATTAAAGACTAGAACTGATGTTTTTCAAGAAGATTGAGGAAATTAGATACCGCAGGTAAATAAAAATCAGGTACTAGGTTCTTCAAATCTGATGGATCATCGGACACTTTCCATTTTTGCACTTCTTCTAAACTTGTTACTCCACTAAGAACTAAAAGTGTCCATAGACCACAATTCTTCCCGAAAAATATATCCGTGTTCGCCCTGAAAACAAAAATTTTTCTGAAAATAAATTCTTTTAAAATCATGCTGTATCATAAGTACATCTAATAACTAAACTACATTCGTTATAATTTGTATACTACATTTTTGACCCAATTTCTCCATGAAAAGAAAAACATTTAATAATCTACCGAGAAATTGTAATTAATGCATAACTACTTTGTGTGGGAGAATGACAACTTACCTGTCACCAACCATCAAAACCCGCTTTGGGTCTAGATTATGTGTTCGCTGAACAAATTCGAATGCAAAAGTATGTGGCTTCCCCATTACTTTAGGCTCTCGTTCTGCCGCAGTCTTCACAGCATTTACTATTGATCCCGTACCTAGAATTAGAATAAACTACTTCAGACTTCTGATTACCTACATTAGTTTAAACAGGATTACATTAAAATGAGTTCACAAATTACCAGGAAGAACAAATCCTGGCCCAGAAGGAAAGCGTTCATCCGTATTTGTGGCAACTAAAAAATAGCCAAAGATTAAAACTAATTATTTACTGATTCATAATGTGCAACTTTGAATTCATGAATAATACCAAAAAGGCAGTCTGGATTATTCAAATAACTGGCAGCCTTGTACAATTTCACGTAGCTTAAATGATGATCAAATCCAACAATAACAGCTTTGACATCCGGGTCCAGAGTTGGAGCCTCCAAATTAGAAGATACCCATGTACCCATATCCGAAGGTATTGGGTCCGGCTACAAAATAATTTTCATTCACTTTTTTAGTTAATATTAAAATTAATAACTGAATACAATTTAGCCTTGGCTTTTAAATAAAACATTTTAAGAATTATTAAATTGATAATCAGGAATGCCAAAGTTGCTTACCCCAATGGGTAAACTCTCAATTCCAACTTTCTCCAACTCTCCCGTAACCCCAGAAGTTCCAATTACATACGCTTTTCCACTAAAGTTTTTTTCTTTAAGATATAACGCAGCAAGATAAGATGTTCCTACAATTTCATCCTATTCAAACCAGCAAAAACATCAGATACCATGTAAGTGATGTCGGGTTTTAAAAATAGGTAGCTAATGTAGAAGTAAAAAGCTTACCATAGTCGCTTGAAATCCAAGTATATTAAACTTTTCCAAAAATTCTTCTCTCGTCTTGGTGCTGTTATTTGTCAGAAAGAAGACCTTCTTACCTAGCGACCTAAGTTTTATCACCAAATCTTGGGCACCTTTGATTGGATTCATCCCCATCCATAGGACTCCTGAAAAAATCACAAACAATTCAAAATTAAGTACATATAATGCTTAATAATGCATATTTCCATTTAATCCCTTATTTTCATCTTACCATCACAGTCAAACATAACAGCCTCTAGATTTTTCACAAACTCTGTGAAAGTAGCGTCCACCAACGTGTCCATAGGAAGGGCTGAATCCCGTATACCTTCAAGTTGTCCATTGGATTTGTCTACACCTAGAGAGCCCATATTTTTACAATTCAGATTATAACCTGTTAACCACTTTGATTTGGCTAAATGGTTTATTGATGATATCCGGCAGGTTTGTGGCAGTGGGGGCTTCTGAGTTTCAGTTATTACTATTTTCTGTCTTGTTCTAGAAATTTATTAAAATTATTCAATAAATATTGTTTTTCTTACACAATGCCTAACCACTGAATCTAAGTAACATTTATAAGATATTTTTAAACATTACTTTGTACATGACTTTACTTAAAGCAAATATAGATTACATCTTCCTGTCATGATTTAAGACATACACATCTAAATCTTTCCTATGGATGAACAAGTGTGATGTGATAAGAAATCCCCATAAAGCTAATCCCTTATTTTTTAATAACAATAAATAGTGTTATCAAAATGCTCATGAAAAAACATGGAAATATTTACTTAAAAGTTTAATAACAAACTAAAGATATAAGTATTATTAGATGTTTAATCCTCTTTTTTCAACCAATTACAAACATCTAGAATTATATAAATATGCCTTATTAAGATAATCCAACTAAATTCAATAAGAAACTAGGACTTGGTATTATAAATCGTATACGGGGGTTCATCACCGAGTTCACAGATGATTTAATACAGCAGTATCAAGTATAGTACATAGTACATAGAAGAAGAAGGATAAAAATATGAAATATGATATGAGATCGTGAAGTAATGAATAGATAAACGATCCATAAATTCTCTCTTTGTATCGTTTATTTCTCGTCTGAACCTCTGAACATGCTTTTTTTACTAGGTAATACTAAAGCAGTTTATCAATTGGCAAATGTATCAAGTACTATTAAAATTAAAATTAAAATTTTCCATCGCTTGTCTTATATGCAAAACATGCAATCATCTCATCATATTTCATATTTGCATGCATATATGATTTAAGTGTAAAGTAGTGTTAATTTCCTAATAAATCCTCCAATCTCAATTACGAGTTTGTAGATAAAATAAATACGAGACGGCGTATTATTCTGTATTCCTACATCCTAAGAGTTATTTAACAACAAAAATTGAATCTCAATGCACAATACTTGTCTCAATCGGCATTTCAATTTCATTATTATGAAAATGAAAATGAATAATTAATAATAATCCAAACTTCAAACTTTGAATTTCCTAAAGATGAAAGATTGACATTTTCATCTGCTTTGACTGTGGACTGGCCACTCTGACCCTTTTACCAGACCGCAGTCAATTAATGAAATAAGAGACGGGTATGGACTCATTCTCACCTAGTTGAAGAGTTTTGTTGTTTTACCTTAAGTTACTTAGGACTGACCCTGACCGGATGAATTTATGAACGAACATTCCATTTACAATCTAATCTGTGAAACGAATGCAGAATGAGAATGAGTTATGTGTGGAATAGTCGAAATTGGTGAGATTTGATTAAAACTTCCAATTTAAAAATTTATAAAAACCAATTAAATATAAAATTAAATTTTCATAGAAACCCTTTCAACCCAACCCAGCCACAACAACAAAACCCACGTGTGTAGTGTGTGGTATGACGTGTGACACTTTCCATTTTCACACTTGTTAAAATACAAAAATTAACAGAAAGAAAGGGTTTTTTCAGGTTGGATCATACATTCACATTTCACATCCTAATGCAAAAAGATTAAAAGCTTTGTAAGGTTAAAGTTCATAATTACCTTATTTACCCCTTCCAAAGGCCACAGAACACTGTTTGAATTTGAATCGAATGGACGTAAAATAAGTTTGTTTCTGATAAAAATTTTGCTCAAAGGGTGTACGAGTTTAGCAGCCTTGATTTGATAGACGCAGACTAGACGGCTAAACACTTGATTATGCAACTCAATGAATCAATGTTTTTCAGCTACAGAGATATTTTTACCTTGATCTTGAATTCCTACTAGACATTTGGACATTTCTCCATGTACAATATCCGTTCGGGCTTTTTTATAGTTAAAAAAGTTAAAGTAGATGTAAGAAATGTTCCTCTCAAAAAGATCGTCCGATTCCTCAAGTTGAATTTTGGCAAAGCATGAAATTGGCATAGAGCTTCATTCCATGTTAAAGAAAAACCGTGGGCAGGGGCTGAGGAGTAGAGTAGACTTGACGGACTATCATGATGATGATGTAGTCTGCCAGAGTATCAGTATAAGTAAATTACACACGGAGTGTGTCTGTCTGTCAGTTCATCTATCTACAGTTTGTTTGTAATCTTTACATATTTAAAAAAATGAATTTCTGAAGAGTATTTATAATTTCATAAGTGAACTTTACATGTAACTTAGAAATGAATCGAATCTTGCAAATTTTAGCGTACTAGGAGACTTATGGTATAGGACAACGTGTCTCCACGGTAATAAATTTCTGATCTTTTGCTTAGAGAGGTGGTCCGAGGACGCAGATTTTTTTATTTTT
>JAQGBU010002064.1:0-10616 GCA_034698605.1 Isotoma decorata | reverse complement strand
ACTTCTCCACCCATTTGAGTAGAACAAAGGAAACAGAAGAAGGGGGAGGCTCCAGTTACGCCCTTCTCCACTTTATCTAAATGTCTTTTCCGAATGTGCATTTCAAGCTGTTTTTGTGTTTGAAAAGGTTTGTTGCAATGAGGACAAGAAGGACCACACCCACTCTCAAAATGACTCATCCAAATATGATGAATTAGTTCTTTGGTTGAGCTGAATCCTTTACAGCAAACACAACAGGCAAACGGAGAAGGGGATCCATGCACTTTTAACACGTGAGCATCACGTGACAAGGCACTTAGGAACAATTTAGAACAATGAGGACACGTGGCATCTTTTTGCTTGTCATCTTCCCCTCCCGAAGTCTCAGTCCCTTCACTCGCACCCTTGTCTTCTAAATGTAAAGGAGATTCTTTTACTTTTTCGGATGGAGCGGAAGGAGTGTTTAGGGATTCATCAGAAATAGATGGACTTCCTGATGGATCTTGTGATATGTGATTGATCTCTGCATTCACCGCTTCTTGTGATTGTGGCATCTAAGGAACAAGAAATACATTTGACTTCTTACATGGGCCTCACTCTTTCTGCTTTATAAAATTCCATTATCTTTATTTCGAAATTTTACGGATTGGTTATGAGGATTAGAATCCAGTTGTGGAGAATTGCCAAGTGGAATTTGAGTTTGTTGATGAAGAGAGGAGTGATGCTTATCCGGTTGTCCAATTTGTTCTTGTCCATTGAGGGACAAGGTGTTGGGGAATGAGTCACTCTCTCCAATTATCTGAGGATGTTCCAGCTAAAAAACAAAGGAAATCCCCTTTCAAAAACACTCTAACATCTTACTAGGGTGAAGTGACATACAATTTGGACTTACGGCTGCTTTTTGAATGATTTGATCAATTTCGAATGTGGCGATTGGAGTCCATCCTTCCCTATTTTCATCCTCCTCATCCTGGTAATCTTCATCTCCGCTATCCCTCATCATTTCATCAAATTCACTGGATTTCTCAGCAGGCGAAACTAGCACAAAATTACATTTCTTTTTGTTTTCCTCAATTCCCTTTGAGCTTTTTCTTGCGGAGGGACTTGGTTGTGGAGTGGATGCTCCCTTGGACATTGGATTCGTATCATTGTGAGGTGAATTGTGGCCCTGTGGGACTTGACTCTTCTCCGAATCTACACATTCCCTTGAAGCCTCTCCATACTCATTCACACTTGACTCAGTCTCTACAACCTGAAACAATACATATTACATCGTTAAAGAATAGTTCTAAGGTAAATGATTAGCATTAAGATCGCACGTTCGTTAAGTTGCGAGCAGAATTACATATTGATATGTGACTGCCAGCAAAGATAAGCGGGATGGGAAGAGGCCCAATTTGAAATACTGCCTACGATTTAATACAGCGTTGAGGGAAACATAATGCTTACCTTTTGGTCTTTACAATTTGCGTTCCGGGCACGTCGACTTCCCAAAACCTTAATAGTAATTCCTTCCTTCAATTTCTTCTTTTTATATTTCTCTCTAAAATAGGCGTTCAATTTTTCCCTTCGTTCCAGTTTTTCTTCCAGAGTACATCCTGCCAGTTTCTTTTTGTTGTATTCCGAATAATAAATAGTCATCTTATTCTTCTGCGTTGTGACATATTCCTTCACTTTTTCCCCGTAGAGAGTGACAAAACTTTTTATTTTATTCATTATCTCTTCAAATCTTGTGAACTTTTCCTCTTCTGTTTCATTGTCAGGGGGTGTGGCTATCAACATTGGGTACAATTCCAGTCTCCATTTCTAAATCACAAACACAAAAGGCTAAAGATAAGTGTAACTAAAATGTATTGGTTTTGATGACTTAAGAGTTCAGAAAGGATATTCAATTTGAGTGTTTCAAAATATTTGAAGATGAAAGAATTTCTTACCCACACTTCATAAGGTATTCTAGTAGATTTGTAGTCAACCCACCATTTTACAGATTCCATCCCTTTTTCGTCTTCAAGTATTTGCAATGGATCAAGTGAGGTTAAAACGTGGTAAATTCTGTATTCTTCTTTATCCATACGAATTTTAGTTCGTGCAGTAGCCGCAGCCTTGGCTTTTCTTTGTTCAATTACTTCTTTAGGTAAAGCTTCCATTTTCTCCTTTTTCTTTTCAAGAAATTCTTCTCTCTCTTCCTGGCTCAAATCCTTCAGTCTTGGACGATATTTACGTCTGGGTTTTAGTTCACAAAGTGGACCTTCCGAGGATTGGGATGAGAGGGAGAAAGTTGCCTTTATTTGTGGATGTTGGGAAATTAAATCATGGAACTTTGTAGCTGCTTCTTCACCCATCTGCACAAACAAGGACAAAAGTCAAATCAATGAATAAATGATAAAATAGAATTCAATTTTCTAAAGACAGGTTTTGATGGTCAAGCCACACCCACGACATCCAAAAATCAACGTAGGATGGATAAGAGCTAAACTCCTCCAAAGTAAATTGAGAAGGGAGCTAAATTTTTATTCGAATTTTTTAAGACAACCATGATAAAGAGAATGAATGGTTAGAAGGTAAAGTAAAAGTTGTTGGAACCCTCTTATTGGAAACATGGAAGATTGGAAAAATTGGTATACCGTAACTGGATATAGAAGCCCATAGGAGGAGGAGGCAATCGTTTGAACAGCCCAATTATTAAGCGAGTTAATAAACACGGGAAGATAGGACTATAGGACCTTTTAACATTGAAACATTGAAAGGATAGGAGGGAGTGTAGAGCTCTGAATTGAGGTTATTGGTGTACACAGACTTATCCGTGCCTTGTGGAACAGATAGCTATTCTGTGATTGGTGTACTGCTTGTTACAAGGAGCCCTTTTCCCCCTCCAGAAAAACAGTACCTGGTGACTTTTGAAAACCTTAAGGATTCTAAGCCTTTCTAACTGGACTTTACTTTAATTCAGTTTAATCCTGAGTAGATAAAAGATATTTAAAGGAAGTGAATTGTGTTTACCTTTTCGGCGACAACTTGAGTGAGGTAATCTTTCCTTCGTTCTAGTTCTTGGCCAAGTCTTTTGACTCGTTCTTCTCTCGTTTCGTAACGAAGTGAAGGGAACTTTGAGAGAGAGGAAGTGGGAGGAGGATTAAGTTCATTCCTCACTTTTATCCTTGTAGATGATCTTAGTGGTGTCTCCTGAGGTCTTCTGCCTCCTCCCTCTTCCTCCACCCCCTTCAGTTGATGAGATCCTTTATCATTAGGAGGTTGAGTATGATTGTGCCCCTCCCACTGATGATTCCTCACTCTTTCAGTCCATTCTTCAACACTTTCTCCTTCACGCATTTTCATGTAACTTTCGTCCTCTTGATTGGCATCATAATCGAGGAAATTGAGAGATTTGTCCTCTTCCTCCCATTTAGTGGGTGGTCCAAATGCATATTCGAAATGCAATGCTCCCTCTTCCTCCTCCCACTCCAGTTTTATCTTCTCCTCCGCTGCAGAGTTGGTGGCAGAGGCAGAGGGTGAATGAGGTGGTCCAATTGTTGACGATTCTTCTGTTTGACGTTCAGACGTGGGTGGGGATGATGATAAATGCCCTGCCACTCCCTCCTCCTCCTCTCCATTTACTTCTTTATCGTTATCCTCATCCTGAAATTTAACAAAACATTTTTAAAAACTTTCAAATCCATCCAAGCGTCCAAGCGTCATCTAAAAAGTTGAAAGTTAAAGGTTACGGTTTGATTGGCTAGCGGTTCTTCCTGCTCTTCATAGGAGCAGTCTATTTTTTCTCTTTTCTCTGTCCGTTGAAGATGTTGCTCTTTTGCTAGTTTTAGCGTTTTAAATCTAATTTGAATTCTTTCTTCTCGATCCCGAATTTTTCTTTGCCTTCTTTCTTCTTTTGTTTCTGGACAAAATGTTGTAAAAAGGGTGAAAATTCTTGCCATTTGACTTTTTATGTCCCGTATTTGTTCATCTTGTTTGTCTTCTACCCGCGTCCTCTCCCTCCGCTCCCTTTCTCCCTCTCTTCTCAATCGACCTTCTTCTGCACTTTCACCTTTCTTTTTCTTCTTTCCTTTTGTGGGATCCGCTTCCGGCTTCCACCTTCCTTTCACTTCCTTCCGGTCATTCCCCCTTCCCTCTACCCCTATTCTAGAGTCCCTTAGTAATTCATGTCTTGCCCGATGACTTTCTCGATCTCGCTCCCTTCGCTCCTCCCTCTGTTCCTCCGTTTCCGCTTCCCTTGTACGTCTTTTTCTTTCTCGTTCTTTTTTCCGCGCCGCAATTGAACTTTTGTAACACAAAGCCCCACCCCCTCGTCTTTTTCTAGGCATTTTCCTTCCTTCCAATCCGCCCTACAATTAAATTAAAACTCTCCATTAGTAAATTTCGAATCCTTTAAAACGTTTAATCATCAATTCCTGCAAACTCATTCTTTGAAAAGTTTGAAAGTTATAGATTATGATTATATTATAAGGATGAGCTGAAAAGAAAATTGGGAAATTCCATCGTTCATGTTCTAAAATTCTTCCCCTTCCTTTGTTCTTTTAAACGCTTTAATTTACTGAATTTGAATGAATGAATTAATTACCTTTACTTGACGTTTCCCTTTAATCAGAATTAGAATTCATTTTGGAATTAAAAGAAACCATTCGGAATTTGGAAGTTTAATTAGAATTCCATCCCGTTAATTCCTTGTCTTCCTCACTTTTTGTTTACCTTTTCCATTTGAGTAGAAAGGTTGGCGGTTTCAGAGTTTGCCCTTATTTCTATGATTATGAATGTGTGTAGAGTGTGAAGCTAACTTACTTACACCTACCGTACAACCACATTTAGAACCCCATGAGGAGTTATTTTTTCAACCCTTCAAAAAGGTTCGGGCTGTATTTCCTTTCGGGGTGGGGCTCTATTCCGGGGGAAACTTATACTTTCAAACCAAAAACCCAACAATATTTTATCAAAAAAACCAACAATTTATTTCGTCGAAAAATCCCAAAATCTACTAATAAATAAAAAGCCTGAGATGTCACTTTGTGTATGTATTTGTATGTCGTGTGTTTCCGTCTATGGAATTTCGAACGGCTAAACGTACTTAGGAACAAGATACACCATTCGAAAGAGAAAAATCGGACTGAGCGATGTGTTGAGGTTCAAAAACTCCAACTTGACCTAATCAGGGGTCATAGGTCAAAGTTATTCTAAAATCCGTCTCAAAAAAATCATGTAGCATATCAATCGATTTGTCTTGACAAGAAAAATCGATTTGGTACCAAGCGTTTTGACCTGTGACCTTTTGGTCGAAAGTTATTGACCGCTCAGGTCAAAGATATCCTAAAATCCATCTCAAAACCATCATGAAGCATATCAATCGATTTGTCTTGACAAGAAAAATGGATTTGGTACCAAGCGTTTTGACCTGTGACCTTTTGGTCGAAAGTTATTGACTAAGCGCCAGGGTCGAAAGAATCATCACCACCGGACTTTTGCACAACACAATGTACACTTCTATCGTTCTTTCTCTCTACTCATATACTACTAGATTAGAAGTCAGCTTTGGCATACCCACGATCACGACCACCAAAGCGCTTTTTTTGGAGAAGCCAGCGTAGCGTAGCTAGCTTAAAATACTTGTTTCCTATAATTTTAGATGTGAAACCTTAAAAGTTAGCTTTAGACTAAGATCCCGATTCTGTGGTGTCTTTATTTTATGTTATCTTTTTTTAAATTCATTTTTTTCACCTGCAATATCACAATATTTTTTGGATGCGAAGTAATGGGGTATATTTCGGGGAGGGGGACTTATTTTTCCAAACCAGTCCATCGTATCGCCAGACCTAGGGAGTAATTTAGGGCAGCGGCTTTAATCCGGGGGGGGGGGGTTCTAAATCTCGTTTCACGGTACCTCATTTCTCTTCTCCTTTACTCATATAACTCATCATAAAGGGATACAAATTAACTTTAATTTAACTACTAGTACTTAAAAAAAGCAAACTTAGATTTTCCCAACAGTAAATACAGCTTGGTAAGAACACCAGAAAAATACATCCCCACACCAAAACGCTAACCCTTTATAACTTTATATAATACGCATCGTGTTAACAACCAGTTTGCACATTCGAATACCCAATCTAGAATACCCTACCTATCCATCATTTTTCCTCCTTATTTTTTGAATGAGAAGATAAATATTTGAAGATCCGTCAGTTTTTTATCCTCCTAATGAGGTTGAGGTGTTACTACCAAAATGGGATGCTGGTGGACAAATTATAGAAACGAAACTGAGTTTAAGGGTCGGATGGAGTGGTGTAAAGTACCTAAGTACCCCCAAGTCTATAAGTCCGTATGCCTTCAATTCAATAAAGCTTTTAAATTTTATATCAAACTTTGCATTTGATTAAACAGGTTATTCAACTAAATGATTTTAAAATGGGAAATGCATCTCCTAGAGTGCCAAGTGTCCGAAGCCGAAGGCCTCCGATTTTTGTCCTTCTGGATCTTGTTGATTAAAGGGAAGAGCTTTCTTTTTAAAAAACCGATGCATCTTTATGTATTTTAACTGTCTCAAGGGCAAGGGCTTCGCGCTTTCAAAAAAGCTGTCAACATTCATTTACTTTTTTACGTTCGTAATTTTTTTAAATTTTGAAGTAAATAAATACCTCATCGCATCCGCCCGCCGCCGCATAAAATTTCTTGTACGCAAAGTAGTGACTCGTTTTATTAGTATATACAGTAGGATATATTTCTTTGGTATATTCCTCAATGCTAGTGACAATGTCTTTTTTCTCAAGTATGCTAATAATTTTATTTCATGAGACATTTTGGATTTCGAATTACATTTGTGAATGAATGCGTTGAAAATGAGCCCTTTACTGGAATTTCTGTTTAAACTATTTTGACTAAGATTGAGAGAGCATCTGGAAAAAAATAAAGATGTAATTAAAATACGAATCATATTAACAAAAAATAACTTTAATTTTATTATCTTCCTTTATTTTGCTTGAACATACAGTGCGCAGTGAGTCAATTGTAACCGTAATAGTTCATTAAGGCGTCAGCTACATAATATTATGTGTATAAAAAATTATTAATCCAATTATAATTGACCTAATTAATTAGTAGATAAAAGTAATAATATTAACAAAATTTAAATATTGCGCTTTCTATGCATATAGCATTAAAACTTAATTATACTGTACATTTAGTTAACTAAATCTGGGTATGGATATAAATATGCCTTTATATTTGTACGGAAAAAGTGGAAGTTTATAAGCACTAATTATGTAATTATTATATTAGGTAACAACTATAAGGGCAATTCGAATATCTTACCTCACGTTTTATACCGTAGTATTTTAAACACGCACCTAAACGGATTGACTGATAAGCTAGCTTTTGGGGGTGTATAAACCTGCTACCCATGGTGGGACATTTTTTATTCTCCTCTACATATACATACTCTACTTAATATAAATTATCTTATACAGTGCACATTCCAACAACTGGACACGTACATGCGACTTCAACTTACAATAAACCATGACAAACGGATATATAAAAGTGTCGTCATTGTCGTCAATTGTATTTATGAAATTGAAAATGACGATCATGGTGTTCATCTGTACAGAAATTGTTTTACGAAATTGTAAGTCGGATTAGAAAGACCGGGCACCATGCAACACAATTTCATAAATTCTTTTTGAAAATTTTTTGTGATTAAAATTAGGGGGTGTGACCGATTTGCCCAATTTTACGAACTTTATCGTCCCTTTGAACCTAGGAGCCCAAATGCTTCTAACCTAACCAAAACAGAATTTAAAAAAATATTGACTGTCAAAAGTTAGCCATTAGGACGGACGGGTAGACCGACACCAGGAACGTTCACATAAAGTGTCTGACGACACTTAATAATGGAATACATTTACAAGGGTTGTACATACTAAAATTTTCAATATTCTTTTGCAGCTCAGCTATAATTCTAGAAATTCATATCGAATTAAGGAAGATTACGACGTACAACTATTAATCGACAAAGGGATGTCAGGGGCCGTCTATATATAACGATATCACTTTTGAGTTTGGTCTATCAAAGTAATAACCTTTTACGTAAAGAGTTGCCACGAAGGGCTCATTGAGTAATATTATGTAGGTTTCGTATGTATATGAAAAATGGGGTTATAAGCTATAAACTATGCGTAAGTGTTTGATTTTTTAAATGAGTGGTATTGTCGTTGTTATATTGTCACGTTATAGATATTAGGTATAGAATTAGTCATAAGTTTATCTATCTGTTATTTAGGAAAATACATTGTAATAACTAGACGTCATAAATCTAATGCCATGTTAGGTTACTTTAAATAAACATCATTCTTTATTATCACGTTTGCCTTAGTCTGTAGTTTTTGTCCAAACTCAGCGTGACACCAAAACAACTTTTTAACAAACAGAATACTGTAGGAAGTATGCTTCTGATGTTAAATGAGATGCAATGGGTATTCGATTACCAATTGTTTATTTCCACAAACACTCTAAGTATAGACTAAGGTTACAATTGTCATTACACTGTTTATATACTTAGTTACCTATCATCATTTATAATATAATATTTACATTACTTAAGTTCATACTTAAGTTCATAGTATTACTTTGCTCTATTTGATAGTGGTGGTGATGATGATATACATCATCATCACTCTTCTATCTTCTTGCTTATTACTTGTTTACTATTATCATTGTATTGTATTAGGGTGGTGGTGGTGATCTTTACCATCACCACACTTCTGTTTACTTACTTACTTACTTCTCTTCTACTTATATCGTATTGCTTTCATGCCACGCTTGCAGAAGCAAGTTGTCCCAACTTTTGGTTGACCTTGGGCTGAGTTGAGTCGAGTAAAAATGAATGGAAGAGAGAAGCAACTCTCTTCTTTTTCTAACTAAGGGGGTTTATCATGACTGCTTTTTCTTAACGCAGCAGTATTTTATATGATATAATATGTATGTTTTCTTGTTTATCATAAGTATATTAGCTTTATAAGTATATTTAGGAGTTGCTTGTGTAAGATTTGCTAAAAACTCGATTGCTTGGTTGTTTTGCATAAATTAGACAACCATTTTGCTGAAGTGGCTGACGGAGTGCGGAGTCGACTGAATATTTAGATAAGTGAAGTTTGCTTTTTAAATATTAAAATCTTATATTAACATTTCAAAATGTTAGAAAGTTGAAATTTTGTTTGTTCAACAGGAAAGGTGCCAGATAGAACAAATTAGGAACATGGACTTTGGTTTTAAAGGTTAGAATTCTAGTTTTTTTTTGTTACTTTTCTGTACTTTAGTCATATTTTTAAGATTTTGCAATAGTAAGATTATTTTCAAGTTAGAATTTTCAATGCTGTTATACAAAGGTCGATTTTACCTAGCTATTTAAATGCTTGGAAGAGTTGGATATTCATTTAAATTGCATTCTTCCTTGTGACCTAACTTGTGACAAGCAGCTTATTGTCCTATTGTGTTTTAGCTCAACAAGTAAGTTTTAAGGATGTAAATTTTGTGGGTAATTAACTAATTAATTTTGTTTTTTTTATTTTCAGAAAGATGTCTTTCTACCGTGTTCTTCTCCTTCTGTCACTCGTGGCTGCTGGAAGTGGACTTCCGTTGAAGTGGCTGGACGGGGACCGGCTTGCAGAATGCACGACCTGTTTGAGTTCAGGAAGGAACGTCCTGTATGTGAGGCCGCAACGGGACTGGGGTTCCATCCAACCCACTGTGTGTTTATTTCGGGGGGAGGTGTCCCGGCGGGCCGAAATGGAGCTGAAGGGGCACTACATCTGCCGCCAGCGCGACTGTTATGACATATATCTGGAATCTTCTTGGTGGAGGACTGATCTCCAATGTACTAATAGTAACTCTTCTACTTATATCGTATTGCTTTCAATACTTATGTTAGGTGAATTTAATGCAAAGTTAAAATGTACTTTCAACTTTACCAATTTCTGTTTTAACCAAAATTAGCAAAATATGATCTTAAAGCTTACCATAACACTTACTATTATTCATAAAGTTTTGTATAAATACTAGAAGAATGCTTGAATAAAAGTCAGTTGAGAGTTGTATTTGATGCTTTCTACTGATATTTTATTTTCCTACTGAACTCCGTCACATGGTGCCCCGAGTATAGGAAATTTTACGTATCAGAAACCTTTCCGAAAAACTTTGAGAAACTTAAAACATAAGGCAATTAAATTACATAAAACCATTTTCAAAACTTTTCTCAACTCCGGCCGTATTACTGCTTTGGGAATTTTGTTTATTCTTTTATATAGGTCCAGGAGTGAGTATCCACCACCTTGCAGCTTTTTGACCAAAACTTCACAGAGATAAGAAACTTTGGTTTTTAATCTGTTTAAGATAAGCGATAAGGAGCTTTTGTTCCGAAGCTGTCTTAAGCCAGAGATACCGAACCATTGTTTTCGAATCTGTAAGCAGAGATAAGAAACTTTTTATCTCCCGGTCGAAATTTTGCAGAGATAAGAAACTTAGTTTCGAATCTTTAAAAATAAGTATAATTTTTACCCGAATAACCGAATCTGAACACTGAAGGGAGACTCAGAAATAGAATCAGAGTTAAAAACTCCCCCCAGATTAGCAATCATGTCTAT
>JAQGBU010002063.1:0-10616 GCA_034698605.1 Isotoma decorata | reverse complement strand
TCATAAATTGTATGAAGTCTTTAACTGCAAAAGCTTTATCTAAAAGTATCAAAAACTGAAATTAGATCCCCTCTAAAAAATAATATACCTCCCATAACATTATTAATTCTACCCACAAACTGTTAAAATATATTTCTTTTGTTCGTTTATCAGATCTTATCAGAAATTACAATGGTAGGCCCCCAGCATCATCACATAAGAGATAAACGGTAAGTACAGTAAGGAAATTTAGTACAACAGACGTGTCCTAATTTTGATGTTATCCTTCTACTCTGAACTTTTATATAAAACTTATTTAGTGACTTTCACAGTTTTAGGGGTATGTGGTCCTTTTTTGGCACTTTCCTCACATCAAAATGATCCAGTAAAAGTAGACAAAAATGGAAAGTCTGTAACAAGTTCAGATTAGATGATTCGACAGGAATATTAGTATTTTAAAAATTGAAGTCTTCTTGAAAGTTTCCTCCCATCTTGAAAATGCTTCTATTGAAATAAATAAATCCCTCCGGAAAACCGCCCAATCGAATCCCCTGAGTATTATAGCCCAATTGTTTTCTTTCTGAAGGGTAGAAAAAACAGACGATCTAATTCAAGTATTAGGATAATCCCCTGAAAAGAGGATGCATGGGGTCAAGTGACATATCATTCGATTCAACGTTCAAAATGCTGTCGAATGATGTATATATTTAATGCATAAAGCTGCCAGGTATTAAGGACCGCAAAAAGGGCTCAAAAAACCAATGTGCCCCGGCCCGTGGGCTGGAAGGGCCCAAGGGGCCCTGGGATTTTTAAATTTTCACTAAAAGTCTTGAAATATTTCATCTCAGTTTTTCAGTTCTCGAATTCAACCAACCAAAAAAATAAAAGATAAGGTTCCATTGCTCTCACAGAGAAAACGTATTACGGCCGTTTTAAATTTTATCCAACAAACTATTGGCTTATATCTGAGTGTGTTTTTCTATAGAACAACGCAATTAAAAACATTAAAAACGCCCAGAAAATTCAAAATCTGATGTCAAAGGCTACAATTAAGAGTCCTGAAGTATTATTAGAATCTCTAAACACGTTTTCAAACGAATTCTGACCCTTAGGTTTTGGTTTA
Source organism: Isotoma decorata (assembly GCA_034698605.1). Classification (NCBI taxonomy): domain Eukaryota; kingdom Metazoa; phylum Arthropoda; class Collembola; order Entomobryomorpha; family Isotomidae; genus Isotoma; species Isotoma decorata. The sequence goes on along the minus strand of JAQGBU010002063.1, from coordinate 9,514 downwards.
CCCCCTTCAGGGAGGTGCACGTTAAAAAGTCAAAAATCGTATAAAACGTATTTAGAGATTCTAATTATACTTCAGGACTCTTAATTGTACCCTTTGACATCAGATTTTGATGAAATTCAAGGTTTGACGAAAAAATTGGACCATTTCGGCTCCTTTTTTTTAGGCGTTTTTAATTTTTTTTTTTTAATTTCTGAATTTCGCAAGTGCCCACCTTAGCTTTTTAATAGATGCAAATATCTAGATAGCAGGCTAAGTGTTTCAATTTTTTTCGAATATGGGAACCTGCGGCTTTTTTAGAAAATTGGTCCTAAACATGCCCCATATTCGGTTTTTTGACCTCGCCGTGACCTGTAACTTTTGTTGTTTTTCCTCAAACTAGCTAAAACTCAACACTTAATCTAACTAAGCGCTGGGCTATCGTCTATTAATAAAATCAAGAGAAGGCCCTTTTAGGGGTGCGAACTTGCCGCTGGGGGGCATGGGGTCAAAACTTTCTTAGAACTACATTTCAAATTTCCCGAAACTAATAAATATATTTAAAAAAGTTTTGATGTTTCGGAAAACATCACTTTCTGCCAAAACGGAAATACCGAAAAGACACTGCATGTGGAATATAGTGTGAACGTGATTAAATCCCACCAAATGAAGTTACACAAAAAGTTGAGGTTAACGTTAGCCATATTTCATAACTATCTGTTTTTAGTTCATCATTATATGTATTTTGGCTTCAGTTAGAAAAATAAAACTTTATGAAAAATACCTCGTCAAAATTTGGAACTAGCTTATTTATAGGGGCGTTCATGAGATTCTTGTCAAAAAGGGCCCATGGGTCCTTTTCGCACCAGGGCCCTCGGGCTATAGTTACGCCACTGGTTACAGGTAAGTTCTAGTTATATGAACAATTTTAATACCGACACAATACTCGTCTTCGTTAAAATATGAACTAAATACTTGAAAGAAAGTGTTAGGTCCAGCTCAGACACTTCGTTCTCATTGGAATTCTACTCATTAATTAATACGAAGAAATTAAGAAGCAATTTTGCTTCTTTTATTTACGACTAAAAGTCCATTTCGAGTACATAATCCGCATTAAAACTTAATCGCGTTACAAAGATTTTCATAACAAGTTAATTATTTTAACTTCCTTCTATTATAAAATAAAGCTATCTAACCTCGCAGATATTATTTTTCTAAATACTCGTTAACAATTCAAAACATTTGACCAGTCTGGGGTTATACTTTGCCATCATGCTATCGATAAATGTCGCCTTGAGTTGAGGAATAATCATTGTCTTATCATTTGAAAAATATTAATGTTGGACATATTAATGCGTCCGATTAGTTAATGCTTAACAGTTTTATGAAAACTGGGATTTGATGTCAATCAATTGGGCTTGTATTTATTATGTCATATTCGTAACTCTTAACTGTAATAAAAAGAAAAACTTGAACATAAGCATAAAAGTGCAAAAATTCCCTAATAGGTGATGATGAAACTCGTGTAATGCAATTAGAAATTAGTGTGCAGTTTAGAACCAACAATGTAAATTGTTATTGACATGGACATATAATCTTCAGTTATGATTCACAGCTAGTCTTTGGTTAATTAAACACAGCTAATAACTACCTATTTTTATATATTTAAAAATATTATTAATATGTATATTAATATTATTACAATTTATACATCAAAATAAAACTCCTTTCTTCCTATCCCTTCCCCAAGGGTTGAAACAATTACTCCACACGGGTTCTAATTTGACTTTTATTGTAATTTCTTTGAGATGCGAATTTTAGTGGGATTTGATGTGTCACTGCGCTACTGATAACTAAAACACTACGCAGATGATATCCTCTTAAATATGTTGTTAACAATCCCAAGTGAATTTCCAATTAGTATGTCTTTGGGTGCAAGCGTTTTATTATAATCCAAATTTTTAAAACTTATCGTTCAAAGAATTCTGTAATCCACGGAATTTCTTCAAACTCTCCTTAGAGCAAAGCAGACAGATTTTAAAATATACATAATCTAACTTTAAGAATGCAGCCCCCATTGTTAGAGATTCGAGACAATAACGCCATATGGGACCATATTTTGACTTCGAGAAATCATTTGATTGTGGTCGGTTCTAGCTCAAACGTAGCTAAAACGTAGCTCAATTCTAGTCCAAAAAAATGCAAATCCAAGGTTTTAGTTTAACAATTGCCCAAGTTTATCAGAAAATCAAGCAAACAAAGCTAAAAGCAATTAAAAACTTGACCTTCGGTTTCCAGTAAGGTGTCATTTTTTGTTGGTACTAAAAAAACTTACGATTTAGCTCAATAAGTGTCTTTATACTTAACTACCTAACAATTAAATTTCTGAATATTAACAATAAATTAAATCTTCCAATAGCAGATTAAAATACGAAAAGATAAATTGACTTCACCCTGACTGGGCGGACTGAGATACATGCCGGAGACCAATAAATATTTTAATGCCTTTCTTTTGTTGACTTCAAGTTACGTACTCTGATCATAATAACGATTAATCTTCTCTAAGATGCGTAAAAAGCTTTCATAAACTCAATAAAAAATGAAATTTTTCCTCTCCAACGTTGAAATTATGTAGGGAAACATGTTTTATGCAAGCACAATTATTACTTGATAACAAATTTGAAATCAGCTCGATTAAGCCTAGAGACAAAATTAATTTTTTGAAGCCTATACTTTGGCATACATAACACACAAGGATAACAGAAGAAAAAGTATGAATTAATACAAACTCTTCTATATGTCGTAGGTCAAAATTTGAACACAACTCGTATCTAGCTTTGGACCTGGTCAAAAGTTAACAAAACCTCTAGTACATATAGAAATAGAATAACTAAATATGTTTCAAGTTTCAAAGTCACACTCAGTTATTAAAACCAGTTGCATGTCGAGGCATCTATACAAATCGTGAAAAGTCCAAAAAGTTTTGTATTTTCTGTCAATCTGTTGCATTATGGGAATATTTGATAAGTAGGCTTTTTTAACGTATTCTAGAAAACGTTAATAATACGTATGATGTAGTCTACATATACTGCAAGATAATTAAAAAGGTTTGGAAGCTTCAATTTGGTCTAAATAAGATCTGGCTAATCCCAAGTGCCTACAACATAGACACACACATAAAATACGCATTTGTTCTCATACAAGTATTAAAACAAAATAACTAATACGTATTTCAACCCTTTAGTCATCCCTAGTACAAAAAAATAAACATTTAAAAATGCAAAGAAATTGACAGATCAATAAAAAAAAGTAAAAAATGAAGACGCGTATAGATATATCTTTTTTTACGAGGAAATTAAAGGTAATTAAACTTTTGAGATTCCCAATGTCATTACCATTGATATAAAAGCAACTCATGCCAGAACTAACCTTCATTACAAAACTTCGATCAACAAGAAAGTGGAGAGCGAAGTAAATTTTAAGCCAGAAATACTTTAAAGTCTCGGATTTAAAAATGCTCCTTAAGAAAATAGTATACCCAAGCTTGGCATTGTTGTTAACTATACTAGCATGTCAAGTAGCTTATACAAATTCAACCAGCTTCAAAGAAGACATTTCTTTAACGAAACAGCAAAGTTTAATTCTCCAAAAGGTTACTACTTTCTGAGTTCAAAAATTTTACTTTTACTTATACCATGCTGATTTTATTTTTAAATTGTTGTTTTTAGTTCAAACGTCGAATGCTTCCTCGTTTGGAATTGGACTTTATGAAAGATGATTTATTTCTTATGCGATTCTTAAGAGGTGGGTTACAATTAAAATTCTTTCCATTGAACAATCCCTATGATAAATTAATTTCATTTGGAGTGGTTCTTTAATTTTTACATTTTAATTGGACTTCTAAGACATAAGACTTTGAATTGTAATGTTAATGATTTTCAGCTAGGAATTTTGACATTCGCAAAGCCACGGAGTTTCTTCTTGGGGTAAGTAATACAACCGAAATGAAATCAAGACTTCTGGTCTTCTCAAGTTTTGACAACCACTAACCATAGTTTTAATGCGACCGTATATTTCTAAAATATTTTGTTATTTTATCACTTTCTCATTCTGTCAAAATAGCATTTAAAATGGAGAAAGGAATATAAGATGAATTTTGCCCAAGACGAGGATTGGTCTGATCTTGAAGCTGACTATCCGTATGATTTACAAGGAGTTGACAGAGAAGGCCGCCCAGGTAACTAAATCAAGGCTGATTCTTGTAATTAAAATACTGATCAAATTTTAATTCTAAATTAAATTTCATTTTGTTAATAAAGTCATGAGATGGGAGCTTGGCGAGTGGGACATAAGGAAACAGATAGTAGCAGGAAAACTCCATCGTCTACTTAGATACACGGCAAAAATGTTTGATGAAACTGCTATGAAAATCCGAGAATATCAACTCCAAGGAAAAAATGTTACTCGATGGACAATGATCCTGAACTTGGTTAATCTTAATGCAGTTGAGCATGTTAATCCATCATGTAAGAAAAATGTTTTTGTTTCTTTAGTAAGCCTTATAAAAAATCTCAAATGAGGTAAGAAGGCATAAAACACTGAAATGAAAAATGATCAAAGGGATCATTATGGGACTATAGGAAATGTGTTCCTTTTTACAAAGGATAATGATACCGTTGCCCTGAGTCTGAGTCTACTGGCTTAAATTTAGTTGCATAACCTTCAAAAATTTTATGAAACCGGTTACGATTACAATGAACACAAAATTTTAAAAAATATATTATTGAATTTTCAAATACTACTAAACTAAACATCAAGATGTTCCACTTTTTTAAACAGGCCTTCCATTCTACTTGAGTACGGCTGTAAACTACGAAGCACAATTTCCCGGTTTGGGAGATGACATTTATTTGGTTAACAGTAAGAAACTTGACATTCAATTGTAACTTTTATTACAAACTTAATTTTTACTTGTTTTAATAATATCTTTTTAACATTTAAATCAGCTCCAGAGCTGTTTGAAACAGTTTTGACCCTTACAAGGCCAGTACTTTCTGCCCACACAAGGAATGCGTTGAAAGTGTATGGAAGGAATGAAAAAGAGTGGATACCTATTGTAAGGGCTGCTATTGATCCGGATCAACTTCCTTATAATTATGGCGGAACTAAAATAGATACTTGAGGAATTCAGCTTTCAAACAAGAAGCAACTAAGAAGTTTAATACACATGCAAAATTATTCAAAATACTATGTAAGCTAAATTAGGGAGGTTTAACTAGGGATTTATCAGTTGATTGGCTTGGGCAGCAGCAGAAAAATGGTGTCGCGAAAATTCATTACAGAATCAGGTTGCAAATTAAGGTCGTTATTTTGAGTTGTCATTAGTTGAAGTTTAAGAATTAAAAGTTAAGAAAATAATATCCCTAAAAAATGTATGTAAAAATAATCATTACTAGAAATGTGTGAATTATAAATAAAGTGAAGATACGAAGCTTAATGTTTGTAACTGGAATTATTTATATAGTATAAGTCTGCGAAATGTAGCAACTTCCGGAAATGTTGGGAGTTGGGAATGTGATGGTGTATAATTGATGAATTCCAATTGATGTTGACCACCCGCCCATACATCTCATAAATATTTCGGTTAATTTTTAGTTTCAACTACACTTCTGTTAATTTCACTAAAGGCAGCAGCCTTAACTTCCATAAAATTAAATTATGATAAGAGAGATATATAAATTCAGATAAACCGTGTGTTCATAGAGATTTTTAAACAATATTAAAACCCCACACTCAACTGAATCAGCATCTTTACTATAAATATGACAACTTCCAAATAAAATTAACGTTTTTCGACCCAAATTCGAAGGTATTTCTAAAAACGACTGGCTGAGACGCTGAGAGCGGTTAGGTGCTGTTATCACCATATTTCCCACTCATTTCAGCACTAAGCATTTTGGTACCCACAAAATTATCAGTCTCAGTCTGAATATAAAAATATCCAGCAAGTCATTTCAGTGACTTCTCTGAAGGAAGAACAACCTTCGAAGGTGAATGCATTATTGGATGAGGCATTTGACAGGGTAATGTTAACAGAAAGAGATTAGGTGAGCAGGAGAGATTTTTGAGTTCATATACAGTCGCTGTTTGTCACCTACATGCCAAATTCCAGCTTCCTACATTGAATTTCAAAAACCAGTGGGGGTCACCCTGTGGGGTCATTCAAATCCCAAAAAGTGAAATTTATTAAGATTTCATGTTAAGTTGTTATTTGTCACCTACATGCCAAATTTCAGCTTCCTGTGATGATTTTCAAAACACGTTTTATATCATTTCTGTTACACTGTTGCTAACTCCATACATAGCAACTGACCCCTTCGGGTCCAAATATTTCTGTTTAAACTCGATTTGCAATAATAGTTCCATTGCGAATATTTATTTGCTAATTGAGAAAAATTGAATTATGAACAAGAAGTTCGAATAGGGGCTGAACAGTTCGTGGATGTCCCTTGTAAGATGGATAAAAAAGTAATTTACATTAAGTAAGTTAAAAACATGCTTTTCCAAAACTTGTCCAAACTATATCCTCTTTGCTCCTCGTACTTACAAACAAGTTTTTTAATTGCTCAATTAATGCGATTGCCAAGTGATTTAATTGCTTTCATTAATGCGGTTTAAAGAATGGATAAAAACTGATTTTGTAAGCATAGGTTTGGATACACGAAGTTGACAGTTGATGTGATAATAACATAATAACAATGATTAATAACAGTAAGTGTAAAGCAATGAGTATATATTAATTAGGACCATGTTGGTTTCGTAGGCTTGATAATAATATGCTGAAATCGTAATTGGATACGCTCAGAGGCATAGGACGTAAAAATGACTTTTGTTTTCACAAATTACGTTAAAAACATGCAGTGGAAGTTAAATAAATGATAAAATGCCCGGTTTTCTATGTTCGATGATGCATTCCAGATTCCAAATGTAGGCCAGAAATCAAATCATGAAACTAAAAAATAGTTAAAAACAAAAACCAAAGGGTAGTCCTTGGTTTTTAAACGAAAAAGACTACTCAATTTTTTGTCTATCACAGGAAATACTTTTCTATCATTTTACATTTCCTTTAAAAAACTGATCGGTCAAATCAATCTTTTATAATTAATAAACGTATCCTGGGACAGGTTTGCAGCCTACAAGCTTTGATAGCCATTTAACATCCATAGGAATTTCAAGCCATCTGAAGATACATAAACTCGATCTAAAAATCGTAATCATACCAATTTATTGACAACCTGGAGAAGGTTAAAAAACAATGATGTTCAAACAAAAAACGAATCACCACTGCCTAAATGAGTTATCCGCAGACGAGGAAATTTGCAGATTTATTTTTTATTGTAAAGGATACTTAGGTACTATTTTCCTATATCCATTAAAAATTATATAAAAGCAACTCGTTCAAAAGTCAATAATCATTTTCCAGTTTACTTTGATCAACAATAAAGACAATAATATATGTGAGCAGAAAAAGATCGAACCTTTTAATAATAACTGAACTATTGGATTTAACAATGTTGCATAAGAAAATAGTTTTTTGGAGTTTAATATTTTTATTAGCTGCATTAGCGTGTCAAATCGTTTATACAAATGGAACAAGCTTCCAAGAGGATATTTCACTGACGCAGCAACAAAGTGTGACACTCCAGAAGGTTATTACGAAACCCGAATCAAAAAAGTTGTTAACAATTTAGTTTGTGATGTGTTATGAAATTTAAGAGTATAACTTATGTTTACTTTAGTTCAAGCGTCGAATGCTTCCACGTTTGGAACACGATTTTATGAAGGATGATTTTTTTCTTATGCGGTTCTTACGAGGTGGACTTTTAAACAATGTTTTTTAAATTATGGCTTTCGAATTACAATACATTACAATATTATTAAAAAAGTGCGATTTGAATTATTTCAGTAAGGAATTTCGATATTCGTAAAGCAGAAGCGTTTCTTCTTGGGGTAAGTATTTTAACGGAAATGTTTAGATTTTAAGAATTATTTGATTTCGAACGGTGACAAAATGCGAATCTACAAAGTTCAAGTTACTTTAGCCTTTGACTTGCTTTGTTATTGAGATTAACTGTTAGGTGCATGTGAAATTTGGAAATATGTAACTGCACTTGGTATGATTCTGCCAATAGTAATTAACTAGTGTGAAATAATAGCATTTGAAATGGAGAAAAGAATATAAACTGGACACCGTTCAAGATGAGGATTGGTCTGACCTTAAAGAATATGTATACGATGTATCAGGGGTGGACAGGGAAGGACGCCCGGGTAACTTACCACTGATATTTTAACTGAAACTGCTAAATGAATTAAAATATTATTGCAATATCATTTCAATACTGAATTATACGCTTATTCAATGAATTCTTAATAATAAAGTGATTAGATGGGACTTTGGTGATTGGGACATAAGGAAACAGATAGTGGCAGGAAAACTACAACGTCTTCTACGATACACGTTCAAAATGTTTGAAGAAGCTCAACTAAAAATTCGAGACTATCAACTCCAAGGGAAGAATGTAACCCGATGGGTCATTCTTACTAATTTGATTAATGTAAATGCAGTGCAACAGGTTAATCCAACATGTAAGATGGAAATGTTTCGAAATGTTATTATTATATTTGAATGTATGTTATCCTTTATTTAAAATATGTATTTTCTGTCTGTGAAAGGTGTTCCATTCCACTTGACTGTGGCCGTAGCTTATGAAGCACAGTTCCCTGGTTTAGGAGACAACATTTATATCTTAAATAGTAAGGAAATTAATATTAGAAACATGTTTAAAATTAAAAGGAAATTGGGAAAAATATATATATTTTTTAAATTGAACTCAGCTCCACAACTATTTGAATCAGTGCTGACTCTTATCAGACCAGCACTTTCCGCTCATACAAGAAATGGGATAAGAGTTTATGGAAGGAATATACAACAATGGCTACCATTACTAACGAATGATATTGATCTGGACCAAATTCCAACTGAATATGGTGGAACTAAAGTGGCCTCTTAATGTATTTTAACTTTTTTAAATTGCACAGTATGAAAGTGTATGATACTAAAGGTTGCCTTTCGTCTTACCTTAAATTCTGATGAGATTTGTACTGTCTTCCTTTAAGAAACCTTGTGCCTTGCAGCTCAATAAATATTGAGAGGAATAAAATTGGCATTAAAAATATTTCCAAAGCAAATTAAAAACCTAATGTAGTATCTGTCTGATTAAAAAAACATAAAAATTCCTCGTAACTGATAAAAATATTAATTGTTTAATTTCACGCAGTGTTGGCATCCTCTCGGGCAGATTAGTAATCTGCCATAGTTATTTGGTAGTCACCGCAATTTATAACAATTCTGAGTTAGCATGCAAAACATTTTCCCTTAACGGCCAGTTGGACCACGTGATAGCCTCACAGCTCTCATAAGGGCTAATGTTAATTTGAAATGCTAATAACTTTGAAACGACTCAACACACATACAGTC
>JAQGBU010002062.1:0-10620 GCA_034698605.1 Isotoma decorata | reverse complement strand
TAATGTTCAGAGCCGCTAATGTACCAGAGCCGCTTTTGTTTAGCCGCTATTGTTTAGCCGCTAATGTTCAGCCGCTATTTACCGGCATTCGTTTTTAAAATTGGAGGTTCCTAAATCACGTAAAGTAAGAAGGAATTAAGAATGAGGGCGTCGGAGGGGCACACCGCTTGCGTGGACTCATTGCAATGATAAGGGTAATAAAATTTGCTTTACATAGAGAGGGGCTCTGAAAATCATAAGTTTTACGTTGCGTAATCTGACAATCGCGCACAGTGGAATAGAAAATATATTTACAATATCACAGGATTACCTCAACCAATAATACGTATAATGATCTTTTAACAAACTTTTTGGATCTCAAAATACCAAAAATCACATTTCCACATATGTACAATATCTGTAGTTTAATTATCAAGTGTTTTGTTGATTGAATTTGAAAAACATACAATTTTCATCTTCTGACTTATTTAGTGCCCAAGACAAAAATTAAGTGTCTATTTGAGAGGCAAGGGGAGGAGCATGGCAGAGTTTGTAATTTTCCCAGTCTATTGGCTGTTTTCCCATCCCAACGGGGAAAATGAGTGGGAAATTACTGGGAAGATTTGAAATGGGGCGAAATGATACCATGATTCCATTTATTACGGATACCCGCATACCCTGCAATGGAGTACATAGTATTTCTTAACTTACTAGTTGCTGGACACTCCTGAACCCTGCACACTGATAGGAAAAAACACTGGGACTTGAAAATTACACTGACATGATGAAGGAAAGCGTTATACCTAAAGGAGATATGATGATGATATGATTAAATCATTTTAAAATTTTAACCTAATTATCACTTAACCTCCTTTTACTCCACAATTGTCATAATCTATACAATTTTTATCTATTAAATCAAGACTTCTCCACTTGAAATTAGTAGCCTGATAAGAACTTACTGAAAATAAGATTTAGTGCAGCAAATTCTCAATGTTTGTGCACGTCGCTTCGGTCTCAATTCCTTACTAACTACAATTGGTGAGTAAACGAGAGAGACTTTTAAAATGAAAATATTCCACATGAAAAAGTTCCTTAGTTTCCCACTTTCCCACCTATTTTCCCATTTTACCAGTCATTAGACCAGGTGGGAAGATGGTATTTTACCACTTTTCCAGTGGGTAAATGCCACTTACCATATTACCCTTTAACCGCTGGAGCATGGATTTAAGGACGCATTATACTTCTTCTAAAAAAAAACACTTTTTTTTTGTATTTGATCAAATTTAATTTGATTTTAAAGGATCAAAAAGGGACGTTTATCCCCGTGGGCGTCGATAAAAAACCTGAAGTCACGCATGAGATTTAATGAAACCTTCGATTTTAAAAAAATTCCAGGAAATTGTCTCATATTTGGGGTCAAAGTTTTTTAGATAACTCAAACCGTAATGAAATCCAAAGCTAACTAAATTCATTATTTAAACAAATTTAAAGGTCTAAGCTAAATAGGTTTCTTTAATATTGTAAAATTTGATTTCTAGTTCAAATCTAAAGATGACGATTGGTTAAATTTTTTAAAGAAATATAATCAAATCGATTTGTAAATTAGAAGGAAATACCAAAAACTCATAAATATGGGGAACTGTGTTCAATTTCAAATAAAAAGGCCAAGGTCAAATATTTAATTTGCTGTATTTTAGCTTAACAGCTACTTCTATAATCTCTGAATAAATTAAATGTAAACTTTCTATTTCATTGAATTTAACTTCAGTTGGAAAAGTACTTGTTTAGAATGTGCATCTAATCTGAATGATATAAAATGACGAGTCCACTAGTACAGAAAGCAATTGATCATTATATAAATTATTTCCAAATTGTTAAATATCCGTTAATGTGGGAAAAAGGAAGTCAAAAACTAATTTACATTTCAAGACTGAAAGATACTCCAGGATTGTGTTTGATTTATTTTATAATTCTTCTTCTTCTTGTATGTTTTATACTTGAAATCGCCTTTTGTTTCAGCTCATATAATTTAACAGTTCCCACTTGGATTCTTTGTATGCAAATGTTTGCTACGCTGATCGCAATGTTTGTATTTACATCTACAGTTATAGTATTCTATAAGGGGGTTGACGTGCCAAACCTTTGGGCAGCGTTTGTTGATTTGGAAAACCAATTTCAAAAAGGTAACTACAATTTCACTCCGTTTATGCGTAAAAGAAATTTATCCCTGTGCCAGGGAGTTGTTAAAGCTTTTTTAAAATTAATTCCATCGTAAGGCGTACTTTTAAAAGATTAATTCACAACTAAGCCCCCATTCCACGTTAACGGACTTTCACGCTGTAATATCATGAGTATAGCACCTTTTGGTCATAGGATTAATTCAAACGATGAAAGATTTTAGCCCGATCCTACAGCTTACGAATTTGGCCTGTCCGTCTGTCTGTCTGACTCAAGACCGCTTTAACCGGTTTACATCTAATTTTGATCGCACACCTGTATTTAGCAGAATCAAGACCCAAGTTCGTAGATGGACAGAGTGGCATAAGTGATTGACTCTTGGGGGACTAACCGGCAATGGAAATTTACGCCCATCTTTGAAAATTGTCACAGAAAGCTGAAATTTATCATGAGGGTTACAAATAGCAGCTTTGCATAAAATCTTATTCCAAAGTTCATTTTTTTTAATTGTATAAACTTTAGAGTGACACAAGAGGTCGGTCTTCAATGCATTCAGACAATAGGAGCTTCAGTAGCGTCACGAATAGTAAACTTTTTGCCTACGGAAAAGTAGATGAAAGTCAAATAAATACTGAAAGCTGAAGGAGAGCATCCGGCATGTTCAATTTGAGCCTATATGATTTCACTAAAGTTAAAATATAAACATTGAATCCGAAAGAAGTCGACTGCACCTGAAAGTGGAATATGCGTGATTTAATGCAACAGGGTTCATTAGGGAGTTATCAAAACGTTTACGTAAGGGTTTGCCTATCGTAACGACGGTTAATTTTAACCCTACGTTAGATCAGTAATTTTAACAGAAATACCCGACGGAAACCCTTACGTAAACGTTTTGCTAACTCCCTATTATTTTACTACTCGTGACGCTATTTAACGTCCAGTCGTCTTTCTAGAATGTGTGCATAGTATTTCTAATTCTGTGGAGTGGTCCAACTGGTTTTTAAAAGTCAGTGTAGGAATCTGAAATATAGCACGAAGAATACAGACGGCAAGATTACATGAAACATGAAGTCAAATTTCAAAATAATCGGCCAATTCAATGATAAATTTCATGAATCTTTATTGGGGCAAGGCTCAGGCGTAATTAAAGTTTTTTAAAGGTTACTTTTTTAATTATATGAGTCCCAATCTCCCATTTCATTAAATTTAATGTTTTGAAGTAAACCCTGGCACGAAGAACATTTATATAATATCGTTAAATAAATTTGATGATTTAAAATTGTAAATTTGTTGACACAGAAAAATGGAGCAACGGGGACCACTTTGACATGTTGGGGCTATTTTTTATCCTTGTTGTAAATGGATTTGCATTTGTTCCTCCCTTCGCGACAGCACTTACAGTTTATTTGAATATTGATCCATTTCCGTACGTTTTTCAATTCCTTTTTCCTCAGCTAATGAAAGAAAACATATTTGTAAAATTTACAGTTTATTTACTTAGGACTATTATAGTGCTACTTGTAGCATACGAGAGTATGCGGGTATTTACACTCGCAATAATCCTGGGGATACTCGGTCTGAAATTTTTGTACAACGGAATAACGGTAACAAGTTGCATTGGAGGACATTATAAAAAGTGTTTAATGTTGCTAAACATTTACCGCGTTTTGTATAGTAGTAATAGTGAGTTGATAGAATTTGGTTCTGCGTCTCTCTTGACCTTGGGTTTTATTTTAATTGTTTTTTATTCATTTGCTTCAATAAGAATGCATTCACTCATTCTAATGCCCTTTTACCTCTTTTTCTAATAATGGATGTCTGGGCAATGATTATGATTCACATTGCTTTCACTCCTTGTATCCAAATACGTGAAATTGGGGTAAATTTACTTCACGATTTAGTTCTAAAAGTTCACACAAAGTATAATGGAACTGAGAGAAAATATGCTATAAAAAAAGTAATTGCAGCTCAACCTCTTTCCATCAAAATTGGTTTATTTGGATTTAGTTTTGGAAAGTTTCACAAACCCACGAAAGCGCAGTTTTACCAAGCCATTTTGTATTACACTTTGAGTTTAGTTTTGACACTCCCTATTCATAAATTATTGTAATGAATTTAATAAAAGATTATTTGTATAAAAAACATTCCGTTACATAAATGCATAAATGCAATAAAACACATGAATTTTATAAATCAATATTTAGTTTCCCCAGTGCTCTGTAAGGATGAATTGGAAAAAAATATTAAAATAACGCCTCATACGCAGAGTATTAATGATTTGAAAATATAGTTTTGCTTGAGTAACATATCCTATTTAATAAACGCCATTAAGGGGTGGTGTCAAATCTCTAAGTAAGCATTAAATAGTAACTAGATTGTACGTACACCTCGTTTATGAAATATTGATTTTTTAGTTTTTGGAGAGAATGTTCTAGTAGCTTAATTTTATGTAAATGTGAATAGTTTCGGATGATGCAATGCCCTGAGCGGGTTTATATTAGTATGCTTTGTCCGTTGTATAATATTGTAGTGAAGGTGATGATCGTTGTTCGTTGGCATCACCACTTCAGTGTTAGAATTTGTCGGGTAAGGAACTATTTTGGTTGCTCGCAATTTTACAAAAAGTCAATTTGTAAAGTAAATTAATTTGTTGTATCTTTAAACGTATTTGAGCTAATGAATAAATCCTGTCGTCACAGAATAATTATCAAAGGTGGATAGTCTATTGCTTTTCGAAGGCTATTCATTTCAAAACGGTAGAAAGTGCATCTCAGTAAAGTTAGAAGTTCAAAGTTGAGAATTAAGTCCACAACCTCGACAGCACAAGTAAGGAAACAGACCTTTATCGGGTAGATAGGGCCCCTGTTTAACCAGGAGGGGCTTTTGCTGGTCTATGGTGGTGCCAACTAGCAGGCACAATTAAGACTATTTGCCCTAAAACTGAGTCAAATCCGACTATACATGTCTACACACGGTAAGTCTGTCTCAAACTCCAAGGTTTCAAAAAATGATACGATCGTTAGAATAAGCTCATAGTTCTGAGTCAATCAAATGCCAAATGCGGCCTCTTCTACAGTTTTTTTTAAAAACAACCCCAAACGAAATGCGTGAAAACTTCATTCAAGTAATGAATATTTCTTGTGAGATAATTTGGTCATTTCCAATACCGAATGTACACTAAGAAATAAGAATAACTGTAAAGTCAAAGTTCAAAAGGCATTTATTTAGCTTCATCGTTGTCCGAAAAACAAAACCAGTTTCAATACCTAGGTTTATTGAGGCTTTCAAAAATTTTCAGTTCATTTTTTTCAATACTTTTAAAAGAGGATGTTGCTAAAGTACGTAAAGTAAGAAGGAATAAACTATGAGGGCATCGAAAGGGCGTAACGCTCCCTTCGACCAAATGATCAGGGTGATAATGATTTGTTTTACATCGGAAGGGGCTCTGAAAATCATGATTTTTACGTTGCGTAAACTTAAAAATGTCCTAAACAGTTGGAATGGATAAAATACTTGCAATATCACAATATTAACTCGACCAATACGCATAATGATCCTCTAACACATTTTTAGTTTCTTAAAATACCTAAAATCTCATTTCCAAATATATACAATATTTATCGGTTTTTTATTTATTGGACACGGAAACTGCTCTTGGTCGAAGGGTCAACTTAATTTCTGGAACAGGCTCCAAAACCATTCCATAAATAACCCTCAACTCCTCTCTTTTCTGTTCCGTAAAAACATCAAAGTTCCTTAACACGGGACTCAGCACAACTTTCATTTGCATCAATCCATATCGATGTCCTGTTTCAAAAAAGTCATTATAATACTTTCTAACCAAATACAAGATTTTAAATTCAAAATCACAAACCTGGACAATTCCTAGGGCCACTTGAGAAAGCAATCCAGCCTGATCCTATTTTATCTCGATTTGCTGGTGAAAAACGCTCCGGATCAAAACGCTCTGGATCAGGGAATACTTCAGGGTTTCTGTGAATATCCCATGGCAAAATTGCCACTTGGCTATCCCTTGGCAAAATTCTACCGTCATCTGCAAAATCAAACGTATAAAGTTCAAATTTTTCCAAAATTATTATTTTTAAAAAGATAAATTTAAATTCAAATGTATTTAGAAACTTACCCAGCTTCACATCCGTCACTATACTTCTAAACCACCCGGAGACAGAGGGATACAATCTTAACGCTTCTTTGATACAAATTTCCGTCACGGTAACTTGTGTGATTATCTCACTGTGTTTTCCTAGTGTGATTTAGTGGGAAATCACAGTGTGATCACACCTTCCATTTTGCCCGTGATTTGTGATTTAGTGTGATTTAATCTCAAAGTTGTAATTTAATAATAAAAAAAAATTATTTTGCTCGTCCAAGTGTGCCCACTCTACCTTTTTATCCCAGTAGTTTTAAAATTAACAGGATAAAAAAATACATCAGTTCAGCTGTTGTTTACTAAAATACTAAAAATTGAGCGTGTTTTGAATTCGTTAAACATACTGTAAAACGTTTATGTGAAGCACCTCCATAAAAACCCTGGAGAGGAGAATAAGCTAATATCAGTGTCAGTTCCATGGCTCCTTTATTATCGTATATGTTTCAACAGTGTTGTAATCTGATTTTTTTGCAAATGACACGTAAAGAGAGAAAAATTGTTTCGAATGGATTTTTTTTGTTTTACATAAAACTATACTTTTAGATGGGGCGATATTCGGGTGAGGAGTTATTTAGGGGAGCTATAATCCATGCTGGTTTTAAATCGAGTTTTAAGGTATTTTAAGAAAGGTCTATGAGGTTTAGTTATATCAGAAGTTGAATATTTTAAATATGAGCCTTATGGGGTTCGGTTATTTCAGGGGGAAGTTTATTTTCTTAAACCAGATTTATGGGGGTTGAATAACTTAGAAGCGGGGTTATTTTACCCAAGATCTATGGGGATTTACATGGTTTAGAGGAGGGTTCATTATTTTTAATAAGGTCTTTGAGGATCGAGCAATTTTAAATGGGATTGGGTTTGTTTTAAAGAGGTTTAACGGGATACCAAAAACTAGGGGTTTATTGTTTGGATTGTCTTAATTGTTTTATATTGTTATTTTATTTTTATATTGTTTTAATAAAGGTAGATTTGGATGTTCGAGTTATTTCGAACTTTTGCGATTTCTAAGTTTATACGTGCTAATTTCTAATTACGCTTTTCCATTTCTTGCACTGCATTCATGCGGGTGCTGGGAAGGCTAGTAATTTTAAAATTGGACGTTCCTAAATAACGTAAAGTAAGAAGGAATTAATAATGAGGGCGTCGGACGGTCAAACCGCTTACTTGGACTCATTGCAATGATAAGGGTGATAAAATTTCCTTTTCATGGAGAAGGGCTCTAAAAATCATAACTTTTACGTTGCGTAATCTGACAACAATCGCGTACAGTGGAATAGAAAATATATTTATAGTACAGAATTAACTCAACCAATACGAATAATGATCTTTTAACACAATTTTTTGGATCTCCAAATACCAAAAATCTCATATTCAAAAATGTACAATATTTTAATTATTTAATGGACGTTGAGTTATATAGTTGACTCTAAATACATTTTCTTGCACAGCTACTCGAATTTCAAAGATCGTTTCAAAGCAACAGCATTATCACATATCACAAATCGCGGGAGTTATCATAGTTGTTTGAACCGTTGCAAAAACCTGTTCAATACATTCCATAATTCCGTTTGAAGCCATCCAAAACCCTGGTTTCAGGAAATCACGCCGCAATCCATTTCCCCACAAATATCTTCAATTATCCGGCTTTCAGTTATACAATCTGCCAAATATGACTAGCTTATTAGTCCTGGATCAGAAATAAAAACTTGTTTCACAAAATAAGTAGCCACCAGAAAATGTCCCTGCCTAAATGTAAAATATTCATATTTTGGATTTAAAATTAGTAATAACTATACGCATTAGAGACCGTAAAGTCTATTCAAATTGAACTCGAGTATTACTATTGTAGCAACTTCAAAAGCATGAAGTAGCAAAGAAATTGTTTGATATTTATTAAAATTGGTCTTTTAAATAATTGGCATGATCATCATTTTCGGAAATATTTCCGACAATGATACCAACTGCCAATTTAAAGTTTTATTGCTTATGTAAACTCTTTTTCGTTTAAGCTTAAATTAAGTGTTTTGTTGATTGAATTAGTAAAACATACAATTTTCATCTTCTGACTTATTTAGTGCCCAAGACTACTACGCAAGGGGAGTTTGCAATTTTCCCAGTACATGGGCCGTTTTCCCATCCCAGTGGGAAAATAAGTGGGAAAATGGGAAATTACTGGGAAGATTTGCATTGGGGCGAAATAATATGATATGATGATGATATGATTAAATGATTTTAACATTTTAACCTAATTATCACTTAACCAGCTTTTACTCCACAATTGTCATAATCTATACAATTTTTATCTGTTAAATCAAGACTTGTCGACTTGAAATTAGTAGCCTGATAAGAACTTACTGAAAATAAGATCTTGTGCAGCAAATTCTCAATGTTTGTGCATGTCGCTTCTGTCTCAATACCTTACTAACTACAATTGGTGAGTAAGCGAGAGAGACTGTTAAAACGAAAATATTGCACATGAAAAAGTTTCGTAGTTTCCCACTTTCCCACCTTTTTTCCCATTGTACTGGTCAGTCGTTAGACCAGGTGGGAAGATGGTATTTTACCACTTTTTGAGTGGGTAAATCCCACTTCCCATTTTAACCTTTAAACGTTGAAGCATGGTTTTAAGGATGCATTATACTTCCTCTGCAAAAACAAACTTCTTTTTGTATTTGGTCAAATTCAATTTGATTTTAAAGGATCAAAAAGAGTGACGTTTATCCCCGAGGGAGTCGATGAAAATCCTGAAATCCCGCACGAGATTGAATACAACCTTCGATTTATCAAAACTCCAGGAAGTTGTATCTTTCTTCGGGGTCAATCAGTTTTTTAGATAACTCAAACCATCATGAAATACAAAGCTAGCTAGATTCATTATTTAAACAAATTTAAAGGTCTAAGCTAAATAGATTTCTTTAGTATTGTAAAATTTGATTTCTAGTTCAAATGTCAAATCTAAATTTGGTTTAATTTTTTTAAAGAAACACAATCAAATCGATTTGTGAATTAGAAGCAAATACCAAAAAATCATAAATATGGGGAACTGTATTAAATTTCAAATAAAAAGGCCAAGGTAGGATACTTAATTTGCTGTATTTTAGCTTAGCAGCACTTCAATAATCTCAGAATAAATCGAGTTTAAACTTTCTATTTCCTTGAGTTTTATTTCAGTTGAACAAGGACTTGTTTAGAATGTGCATCTAATCTGATTGATGTAAAATGACGAGTCCACTAGTACAGAAAGCCATTGATCATTACATAAAATATTTCCAAATTGTTAAATATCCGCTAATGTGGGAAAAGGGAAGTCAAAAACTAATTTACATTTCAAGACTGAAAGATACTCCAGGATTGTGTTTGATTTATTTTATAATTCTTCTTCTTCTTGTATGTTTTATACTTGAAATCGCCTTTTGTTTCAGCTCATATAATTTAACAGTTCCCACTTGGATTCTTTGTATGCAAATGTTTGCTACGCTGATCGCAATGTTTGTATTTACATTTACAGTTATGGTATTCTATAAGGGGGTTGACATGCCAAACATTTGGGCAGCGTTTATTGATTTAGAAACCAAATTTCAAAAAGGTAACTACAATTTGATTATGTTTATATGTATAAGAAATTTAGCCGTGTGCCAGGGATTTCTTAAGGCTTTTTTAAAATTAATTCGATTGTAAGGTACTTAAAGGATTAATTCAAAACTAAGCCCCCATTCATAACGAGCGTTAACGGACTTTCACCCTATAATATCATTAGTATAGCACCTTTTGGCCATTGATTAAATTCAAACGATTAAGGATTTTAGCCCGAGCCAAGAGCTTACGAATTCGGCATGTCCGTCTGTCTGTCTGACTCAAGACCGCTTGAACCGGTTTGCATGAAATTTTGATAGCACACACACCTCTGTATTTAGCAGAATCAGGACCCAAGTTCGTAGATGGGCAGATTCGCTCAAGGTATTGACTGGTGGGGGACTAACCGGCAATGGAAATTTACGACCATTTATGAAAATTGTCAAAGAAAGCTGAAATTTATAAAGAGGGTTACCAATAGCAGCTTTACATAAAATTTTATTCCAAAGTTTAATTTTTTGATTTGTATAAAACCTTAGAGTGGCACAAGGGGTCTGTCTTCAAAGTATTTCAGTCCATAGGAGCTACAGTAGCGTCACGAATAGTAAAATTTTTCCCTACGGAAAAGTAAATGAAAGTCAAATAAACCATGACAAACGGATATATGAAAGTATCGTTAGATAATCTTTATGAAATCGAAAACGTTCTGTTGAAAG
>JAQGBU010002061.1:0-10621 GCA_034698605.1 Isotoma decorata | reverse complement strand
ATAAACTCGCATCGAATTGCAAGGGACAAGTCATTTCCCTTCTCTTCTTTGCCAGAAAATATTGTACTGAGGTAGCGGATACAGTGAAAAAAAATCCAAATCTATATATGAATAGGCAAGAATATTATTTTCATGGACGTTCAACCAGTGGCGTATGCTGTGTCCCTGGCAATCGCAATTGACGTCTTCTTTTGCATATTAATATACTATGATGATATGATGATACGGCACTGTTTTGGCCTTCTTACGTGCTACTCAACGAAATGACTGGTAGTTCAACCAGTGGCGTAGACTGTGCTGCTAGATATCAAAACTAAAAATTTTTTAATATAGAATAATATAATATGTATGACACGGCACTATTTTGGTTTTTTTCCTGTACTACTCAACGACGTGAGCTATTGTGATACTACGGAGTGCAACTAAACAGTGGAACCCACGCGGTATAATTCTAACTTTGTTTAATTCGTCATTCACGTTCTCACTACGAATTTTATTTACATAAATGACACATCTCTGAACTTTTATTTCATTTTCGAAATAAAACCGTACGGTGGACCGTGGACCTTAGAAACAGAAGTGGTATCTACATTTGTAAGTGTATTTTACTTTAGTGCATCACAAATGCATTAGCTTTAGAATTAATTCCCGTAATTTCGATTTCGGTCCAACCGATTACAGTTTTCCTTAACTACATTAAAAAATCTGAATGAAAGTGATGGCATTTTACTTATTGTTTCTGTTAACATATAACTACTTATATTCCAATGCAGTCGACATTATGGAGATACAATTATCGTCAGAAGCATCACGAAAAAGGAGAGCTGCATACGCAGAAAAAATGGCCAACGAAACAGCTCAACAAAGAAGCCAGCGATTAGAAAAACGAAGGGAGCAAATGGCTAATGAAACAGTGCAACACAGAAGTCAACGATTAGAAAAACGTAGGGAGCAAACGGCCAACGAAACGGTTCAACAAAGGAGCCAGCGATTACAAAAACTCAGAGAACACTATAAAAATAAAAAAGCTACAGATTTTCAACAAAACGCACTCGAATCTAATCTCACTTACAATATTCAAAATCAAGACTTCTCAACTGACACTTCACACAATAGTTTAGAAATTATGCCTGAACCTTTTCAAGCTCCAACAATGCCAATTTCGCAACCCAGTCCGACTGAAAATAGTGAAAATTACAACAATCAAGAAACACAGCAAAGTACAGGAACCTCTTCATTAGAAACCTTCAATGAAGCACATGTGCAGGAATTTTTTGCGGAAGATTAGAAGAGTTATGCTGCCACTGCAGTTCATTAAATTTTCCGAATGAAAGACCCTCAGATGGAAACTTTACAATTTGTTGTCGAAAAGGGAAAGTCCGACTTGCCCCATACAATACATTTCCGCTTGAGTTGGAGAGCTTGATGAATGGCCAAGATTCAAGACATAAAAACTTTATGGAGCACATAAGATCATTTAATAGCGCTTTAGCGTTTGCTTCTATGGGGGGCAAAACTTCCGCACCACCTGGATATGGACCGTACTGTTTCAAGATACATGGTCAAATCTATCACCGACTTGGCAATGCCCACCCACAGGAGGATGAAACACCGAAGTTTGCACAACTCTACTTTCTTGACACATCGGAAGCTCATAATCATAGAATGGAAATGGACGAAAATAAGGGCTGTAATCCGAATTTAATGCTCGAATTAGATCAGTGGATGAGACAATGGAACAACTATGCCCGGGCATTTATGCAGTTAAGAGAAGTCGAACACAAAGCCGTCAGTGAGGCTAAAGAAAAAGGAATGCAGTCTGTACCAATTATGATGGCACTTCGACATGACAAAGGCTCTGATCCCCGTCGTTACAACAAACCGACTGTGAATGAAGTGGCTGTTATATTTGAAGCTAATGAAGACGGAGAACCGCCTCTTGAGAGAGATATTCTTGTGCATCTTCGGTCCGACCAGACTTCTCCATCAAGTTCAAAAGCCAATACAAAGCGATTAAGCATTCTAGATCCTTTGGTCGACCCCTTAACTTATCCACTTCTTTTCCCTTTTGGAGATCCAGGGTGGAAAATAAACATACCTTATAGCGATTCCACTGGAAAGCGAAGCTTCGTTACCCAAGCAGAGTATTACCAATACCGATTTGCGATCCGATCGCAATTTAATCCACTGCTGAATGCTGGAAAATTGACACAACAATACGCTGTGGATTCTTATTGCAGAGTTGAAGCAAATCGGCTTCAGTATATACGGCAAAATCAATCCGATTTAAGGGCAGAATGTTACCAAGGATTAGTTGATGAGATGAACTCAAGAGCTGAACGACATGGACTATTGCCAGGAAAAGCTATTATTCTTCCATCGACTTTTCAAGGTAGCCCCAGGAATATGTACCAAAATTATCAAGACGCAATGAGCATTGTCGGAAAATTTGGAAAACCAGACATTTTTCTTACCATGACGTGCAATCCAAACTGGAAAGAAATTAAAGAAAACTTAGAAGCTTGGCAGCGACCCGAAAATCGGCCGGACTTAGTGGCAAGGGTTTTTAATCTCAAACTAAAAGAACTGATAAGTGATGTAACAAAAAAGGGCATTTTCGGACGGGTCATTGCAAAAATTCATGTGATCGAATTCCAGAAAAGAGGTCTACCACATGCACATATGGTAATCACATTGGGTAATGAAGCAAAGCCCAGGACGCGAGAGGCTATCGATCACATCGTTAGCGCGGAAGTCCCAGATCCTACTAAATTCCCCCGGCTTCACAGTGTCATACTAAAACACATGATCCACGGGCCCTGCGGTGAAATTAATCCTTCCTCCCCCTGCATGCAAGATGGTATCTGTACGAAGGGGTATCCCAAGAATTTTGAAACGTGCACATTAGAAAACGTTAACGGATACCCAATGTACCAAAGGAGGGACACTGGTAAATCATATAGTGTTGGCAAGAATTTCATCGACAATCGATGGGTCGTCCCGTATAATCCCTTTTTAAGTTTAAAATATGATTGTCACATCAACGTAGAGGTATGCGCTTCAATTAAAAGCATCAAATATCTCTTCAAATACGTCTACAAGGGGTATGACTGTGCCATTGTTGAGCTGAGGGAAGGAGAATCTGCTGTTAACTGCGATGAAATCAATTCTTTTTTGGATGCGAGGTATGTAAGCCCCCCTGAAGCCATGTGGCATATATTTGGATTTCATATGCACCAACAATCGCACGTGGTAGTCCGACTACCAGTGCATCTCCCTGATCAACACTCCGTTATATTTCATCCCTCCCAAATCCAAACAGCACTTCGAGCTTCGGAAATCAAAGGCTCCAAACTTACAGCGTGGTTTAAACTTAACGAAAGCGATGAAGAGGCACGGAACTTGCACTATTGGGAAATTCCTCAACAGTACATTTACGAAAAAATTGATTCTTCACAACGAACAAATCCTTCTCAATATCATTGGCGGCGTCGAAAGAGAGGAGGATCCAATGTAATTGGACGTATGTATGCAGTAAATGCTGCACAAGCAGAGCGGTTTGCGTTACGGTTGTTGCTCTTGCATGTGAAAGGTGCTACTAGCTTTGAAGACCTTAAGACAGTTAATGGCAGATTTTGCGAAACTTTTTTTGAGGCAGCTAAAGAGATGGGACTTATCATGGATGATGACGTGTGGGATAAGACCTTAAGGGATGCAGAAAATGCCGGTATGCCCAAACAGCTAAGACAACTCTTTGCATTCATCTGTGTATACGGAACTACAATTGATACCAAGAAGTTGTGGTTAGAGCATAAAGAATACATGATAGAAGACTTCCGTAATCATCAAGGTCATCAAGAAAACTGCTCAGCATGTGAACAAATGGCATTGCATGATATTAACGAGACATTGTTGACAAATGGTTTATCGTGTTCAGCAGTCGGACTGCCAGCGGCACCTTCGAACATCCCGTTGGAAAGAACCACGGCCATGGAAATTCTGCAAGACCGCGAAGAAGGCGAAAAATTAGTCCAAAGTTTATCAACGGAGCAAAAATTGGTTTTTGACAACATCATGGAATCTATCAATAACGAACAACCCTATCCAAAATGCTTTTTTCTGGACGGACCAGGTGGAAGTGGAAAAACATATTTATACAAAACTTTACTAACAGTATTGAGAGGCAATCAGTCATCTGCATTACCAGTGGCTTCGACAGGCATTGCTGCAGATTTGCTAAAGAATGGATGTACCGCCCACTCACAATTTAAACTACCTATTCCCTTATTGGACGGTTCAGTATCGGATATTCGTCCCAACTCTCAACAAGGAAAATCTTTACGCAATGCCGACCTGATTATATGGGACGAAGCCACAATGACTCTGGGACCTGCACTTAAAGTGGTCGATCGACTTTGCCAAGAAGTCATGAAAAATTCTATTCCTTTTGGTGGAAAGGTTTTTCTCCTTGGAGGCGACTTCCGGCAAACTCTACCAGTTGTACCTCGAGGTCATCGATCTGTCATTATTCAGAGCAGCATTAAAAAAAGTAAATTATGGAAACATTTTAAGCCCCTGACTCTTAAGGTAAGTCAGCGCTGCAACGATTTGGAGTATAACCATTGGCTTGACAAGTTGGGAAAAGGTACACTGTCTAACTCCGAAGGATTGGATGAGGACATTATTGAAGTTCCTGAGCAATTTGTTTGTGACGGTGATCTTATTACTGAAATTTTCGAAGGAAAGTTGAATATCTCAAATTTTGCAAAAGATTGTGCCAATAGAGCCATACTTTGTCCAACAAATCAAAACGTCGATCACATGAACGAAAAAGTATTGAGTAGATTTGAAGGACAAGAAACAACATATTTAAGTGTGGATTCAGTTGATGCCACAAGTTTCGACCATATACAAAACTTGCCGGTGGAATTTTTGAATACTTTGACCCCTTCGGGTGTGCCTTCACATAAATTGAGCTTAAAAAAAGGAACAGTTATTATGTGTCTTCGCAATATGGATCGAAAACGGGGACTTTTAAACGGCACTAAATTGGTGGTGAAAGATCTTAAGGCCCATGTTATACTTTCAGAAATTCTAACTGGATCAGCAAAGGGGCAACAGGTTCTTCTACCTAGAATCGATTTTGCAACAAGGGATCATCCGGATATCCCATTTATCTTAAGAAGACGACAATTTCCGGTGAAACTAAGTTCTGCGATCACAATTAACAAATCGCAAGGGCAAACTTTGGATAAAGTAGGAATATTTCTACCGGATCCTGTTTTTTCCCACGGTCAACTTTACACTGCATTTTCTAGAGTGAAACGTGCATCTGATGTCAAAATAAAAATTATTGACGGACCGTCTCAAGGAAAGCTACTCAAGAATTCTCAAAAAGTGTTTACTCGCAATGTTGTTTTCAAAGAAATTTTCGACAAATAATTTGAAACATGAAGACAAGAATTCTCACGTGTATTTTGGGATTTATGTTTCAAACACATTAATTATTATTATTATTATTGAATTACAAACTTAATTAGATGAACTAGATTAAGGAAATTTGGAGTTATCTGACTACATCAGTTGATTGTGTAAAAGTGTGGCTCTATAATACAAAAACGTAAATTGAAACTAAATGCGTATAATGCAATAATATAAGGATTCTCAAATTCTTTCTTCTTGAGGTTTCTGATCGGATCAGTTGATAATGGAACACAATCAGATTAATTTCTAATAAAATATTTGTTAAATCCTTATTTGTAAACAAATTCGCTTCTTAAATTATTTATTAAAATTTGAAATTAAAATCACCCTTTGCATCAAAAACCACATATATCTAACCTTAACCAGTCTTCTAGCGTTGCACTTGGATTTGGAGGAGGTTCGTTTGGGAAGGTCAAATTAGCAGAGAGCGCGTGCGAAGCACGCGCTTTCAGCTAGTAGATAATATTTATGATGGAATCAGTAAGTTCCCAATGGGTGTAGTTGGTTTACGTTATGATAAAAAATACAAGTGCACACTGTAGCACTGAAAACACAAGAGTTTGCCTTTGCCCCAAGGACATACCGCAGGGGGGGGGAAGATTGACCCTTTTAAAGAAATGTGCCCTTTGACATAGGGTGTTTATAACTGAAAACCGAAAACTGAGAAAAGTTGATTCTGCGAGAAGTTGTGGGACATTTACTTTAATTGTTATAGTGGGTGGAGCCCGTGGGTGTGGTTGATTTGGCTCATTATCGGATTTGACTTGCCGTTAGTTCTCGAAAGTCTATAATATAGGAAAGCAGAATCTTGAAAAAATGATTGTGTGAAAAGTTGGAGTGTTGACGGACAGACGTACGGACACTATGGACATTCACACAAGAAAGTAGCTTCACTACTTCTTA
This sequence comes from Isotoma decorata, assembly GCA_034698605.1. NCBI lineage: Eukaryota > Metazoa > Arthropoda > Collembola > Entomobryomorpha > Isotomidae > Isotoma > Isotoma decorata. The sequence continues at coordinate 4,234 of JAQGBU010002061.1, read as the reverse complement.
ATCGCAGATCAACAAGCATTTCTCTTTAAAATCAAGGCAAACATAAACAAACTTCTCTTTGCCAGCTTAATACTCTGACTCATGTCAGTCTTATTCTTCTCCACGAGTGAGTCAGTCATCAGTTTGGACTTGGTAGTGAAGCAATAAAAGAATATTGCTCTCAATTTTCCTACAAGAAAGAATAAAAATTCTACATTTTCAAGAAACATTTTCATGGAGAATCTTTTGTGCTTTTGGTTAAATGCTTAGTTTAACCACACAAAAGCTTTTGTTCTTATCAGCGTAATACAAATATAATTAAACTCATTCTTTTGCAGTTGAATTAAAAAATTGTTAAAATATGTGTTTGGTAATTCTTGAAAACTATTTTTCTTCTAGACTTATTTGAAAGTATTGGGATGCCAGAAGTGATTAATACGGATTACAACTGCTTTATCCAGTTTAATACGTAAGTGTGTTTTTCTTTTGTTTGTTCTACTAATTACATTAATCCTTTGATGATCTAATTATACCGTAAACTGGACTTAGACCCCCTCGCCTTCATATTAGAATCTCTCATTAATAATTACTGACAATTTAATCCGAAATGGAGTGCATTTCGATAATTTGAATGAACTATTGCATAAATCGTGAATTTGGTTGGAAAAAATTGTTGATTTTTTCAGATACATTTTTTTTGACGATTACTTTGAAACCACAAGGTCCCCTGAAAAAAGCCCCACGGTTTTTGAAAGGTTGAAACAGTGTTAACCCCTCAAGGATTTTTTATTCGTGGTTTTAATTTAAATTAAATTACATCATGTCAAATATTTTAATTCAATTATTTAGTTTAATTTTAACTAGCCGTGTAAAGGTCAGACACTTAAGCTAGCAAAGAGCATTTACCGTAAAACGCGATTTAGAACCCCAGGGGAAGTTCCCAGGGGGTGGTTCTAAATCGCGTTTTACGGTAGTTTATCTTTAAGAGAAAACATACTACAACATTATTTTTTGTTCCATGCTTCACTCTAATTTTAAGAAATAAAGGACAAATAAGCCATGATAATGACAAATGACTATTCACAAATATTCTCCTTCTGCTATTTCCTTCTTATGACGTGTGTGATTTGAAAGAAGGAATCGGATTACATAATATAAGATTACTACAAAAATGAACGTTTCTATTTGTTCAATGAGAGATAATATGCAGTTGTAAGTGTAAGCAACTTTAATAAACACTACGTAGTGTATGACTCATGCATTTACCCTGTTTTCCAACAGTCATTAAGTAATCTTTAAGGAATTAAGACAGGACTGGAACAACGCCTAATGGCTTTAAACATTTTACTAACTTTTCTTGATTCATCTTAGTGCTTTCATAATTATATTTTAATAGCGTTGTAGTTCCGTATTCATATTTAAGATGTATTTTGGAATTGTCATGGGGAGAATATTTTAGACCAGATACTTTTTCTTTTATGAACCTTCAAAAAGAAAAAAAAAGGTTCTTGAAAATGTTCATGCCTACTGAAATATTTGGATCTGAAATTCTTATTGTTTTTACATTTCTTAAGGTAATTCAACCTGTGTATCATGCTTTATGCAATAACAGGTCAATAAAAATATGCACAACATCCTTTGCCTTTTTGTTTCACAAAAAATATCACGAAACGAATGTTTTCAGAACATCAAAATTCAAAACTTTTAAAATTTGAGTTGCCTTTTTCATTAATTTTGCTAAATTATTTCTGTTATCATTTACTGAAGAAAAGTCTAGTATTAAGGTATCTATATCTTTGGATAAAGCATGTGTAGGATAATTTTAATGAAGTTAACTGGCAAAGTAAATGCTAAAAAGGGTTGGAAAAAGTGGTTCATTTTAAGCTTAGGTTTGTGTAAGTGGCTTTGAAATAAAAATAAGGTGGATGAATAGCCTCTCTCTTTGCAAGGGTTTCAGCAGTATAAAGCCCCAGACGGGTTTTAATTCCAGTTTTGCGGTATTACAGTAAATTTTTGTCATCTGACGGAAATTATTTTAGAAATTTTGAAAAGGGTTACTTTGAATTTTTACGTTATGCATTACAAAGGACCATGTCTAGGACAAAGTGGACTTCGCAATGCACCAATTGTCTGAGGGTTTAGGGTTTTTGTGAATTTTTTTATCTTGCATAAAACATTAATATTTGGACTAGGGTATTTGCAAAATTCTGGCAATTTGAAAGAAAACTTAACTAATTCTTTTCGACATTTGAAAAAAATGAACTTACGAAAAAATGAAGATTAGTACGATGTACTATGTATAAAATGCATATAATAAGTTACTTGCTTTGTCTCCAGGATTGTCACGCAGCTTATTTTGATAAGCTACATGACAAGAAATGGACAAGAAACTTCATGTCTTTGGTATTTTAAAATGTATTTTGTGATTGCAGGGAATGATGAGTGAGTTTTAAATTACGAAGACTGTTACATTTGAGGATGGAAATCATCGTTGAAAGCTTGGATGAGCTACAGCCCTGAGGGCTCAATCTAAATTATATCAGGAAAAAGGGATCATCAGCGACGCGGGACGCTCTCTATGTCCTACAACCATTAAGGGCCGTCATGTTTTACGTTACGATGGGGGGGGGTGTTGGGTATCAGGCCAAGAAAAAATATGTCAAGAGAAACTATCCTGCAAAAGAAAAATTAGGAAGTGATTCAGTTACGCCTGGGAGTTTTGGAACGGAAAAAAAAGAAAGAATGGATATTCTGGACGCTCTGGAGGAAACCAGTAATTTATGAATATTTGTTATTTTATACTTACGTAGACTTACCTAAATTAGATATAGTTTCAAGTAGATATAAGATAGCGCTTCACAATGTCCTATGCTTTGCTTATTTAAAATTATGTTGGCTTTCAGAATATTGCAAGGGTTTCTTCTTAATAGTAGGGTTCTTAAAGTCGAATCCTCCCCCCAAAATACCAAAATTACGTTATGGACTAAGAGAGTGGGGAAGTGGGAGTGGCTTTTTATCTTTATTTTCCTAGAATTCACATTTTTCGTTTATAATAGCTATAATGTTGAGCAGTGTTCTCCCAGGGAAAAAGGCATGCCTGTGACAAAACATGCCTTTTTGCTATTAGGCAGCCTTTAGGGAAACCGAAATTTCATGCCTTTTTGGGTTTTTGCTTTTTTGAAAAAAAATTACAAATAGAGTGATAAATGAGGACTTTACACTCATTGAGGGGATAAAACTTAGATTACATCGTGTCATTCGAACTCTGACCATAATTACCGCAAACCATCACTTTTCTACCATCATCACTAAATGAGTGGGCGTATAAACGCTCACTCATTTAGTAAAGTATTACACATAAGATGCGTATCTTTTAATTATAAATCTAATAAGGGATGTACTATACTCAATACTTAAAACTGAGTATTGATCATATTATAACTAGTGATGTAGCGCATGCGCATGCCCTGGGAATTTGGGGCATATTGGGAAATTCCTTAATTGGCACGGCATTCAATATCTGGGCATATTTGGGTAGTTTAAATATTTCTTTATTGGGAAAAGTAGGCAAATTTCTTATATTCCGGGTTTTAGGAATATTGGACATATTGCCCCATCGGGGTGCAATTGTCTGTATAAAAACATGCGAATAAAATTCACTGTTTTGAGCTTTTGGACTTTACATCTAATATTAATATTTTTTTTTCAAAATGCCCTGGAAAATTCCCAAAATGCCTTAGGAATATTCCTTATCTGCTCTAGGTGTTGGAACTTGGGCATAATGACCCCCCTTCTTGGGCATACATCAGGGAGGCATGAGCAAAATGTCATGCTCGGGCATTTATGAGGAGGGCATGGGCATTAGCCAACTCTAAATATAACATGTAAATACGGTGGTTTGAGCACAGAACTTAGCTTTAAACAATTTGAAGACTTTCTTGTTAATTTATCAAGACTTTGGTTACCTTTCCTGGCCTTCTCAACGGCTAGACGTAATACGGTAGTATTATCGGTGGTTCAAGTTAGACTAATAGACCATTCAGATATATCGAATAGATTTGTAAATAGACTACTTTCAATTTAAAGAAAGTTCGAAATCTGGCGACTTGAACAAACTGAATTCCAAAATAACAAAACACAGACTTAGCATGGCCAAAAGGGCAAAGAGCTTTTACAAATTTAAAAAGGCATGAAAATGGCAAGATACCATTGAAAAAGGTATCCGAAATTTTGTATTTTTATTGCTTTTAGCGAA
>JAQGBU010002060.1:0-10622 GCA_034698605.1 Isotoma decorata | reverse complement strand
AAATTTTTGATTTCTGGAATATTTCCTTATTTATTTTATTTTACCTGATACTTTTTCCAAAAAGTTTTCAAAATTTTCAAACTCTTTACTTATGAAATAGGTGAAAAGTAAAAATTTCCCTTCATCCGACTTCAATTTGAATGCCACAAGCTGCTTTCTTTTAGACCCGATACCTTTTACCGAGTTAGCTAACCAGGCTACTGGGGCTCCAGACATCTCGACTTGTTCCACCTCTAATGGGTTTTCGAGATATATTTTAATTTGTTCTGGTTCCTAAATAGCAATGTATTGTGGTATGAGCTGGAAGTGTAACCCATGGGTACCCCCGACGACATTGGTTAATTTATCGCTACTTAATTGCTGCAAGGTATTTATTTTGTGGGCTTTTGGTGGCTTTGCTTCTTTTATTACCCAACGACCTTCTTGTGGAGGGATAATTGTCATCCCTTTTGTACACAGTACTGCACCTTATAGGTTGCAATTAGGTTTTATAGGTTTAAATCTGCTGTTGGAATTGAGTTTTAATCTCCTGCCGTCCCCTTAGGTGAGTGTTTTATCTCACAATGTAACTTTTTTTACAACTAATCTCAGATTGCAACCTTGATGTCTCAAAAAATCAGGAAAAAAATTAGAAACAAAGTTTCAGAAGCCACTTTTGTGAATGGCCCCTTTCACTCAAACTGCAGAGGCGTAAAGTTGCAACTTTCCCTCTGTTGCTATACGCATGCAGTACTCTCTACAGTACTAGGGTAAAAGAAAAACTGACTTTCTCCTTATAATTCACGGGCCTTTTATTTTCACTCTTTGCAACTCACTGTATAGCAACAGAGGAAAAGCTCTACTTTACGCCTCTTCAGTTTCAGTGAAAGGGGCCATTCACAAACGTGGCTTCAGAAACATTGTTTCTATTTTTTTCCTGATTTTTTGAGACATACATGGTTGCAATCTGAGATTAGTTGTGAAAAAAGTTGCATTGTTCGTAATTTATAACTGCTGCATGTTTCTTGAGTACGTCGCTGCCAATTTTTCCCTCAAAGGCTAACTCGTTGGCTACCATTGCTTTGGTTTAATATTGATTCTGTCTCGGAAGTGTATGGTAATTGTTGTTTCACCGAGTAGCTGCAGTTCTTCTTCTCCAACTCCTGGCACTCTATATCAACTGGTTTCCAGGTTTCTTCTCTCCTCTTTCCTCAAAAATTTGGAAATGATTAAAGTTAATGTGGCTCCTTAGTCTACCAAAAAGTTCACGTTTTTTCCATTTACTTGGCCTTCTACGTATAGTAAGCAGGGATGACCAAAATACATGGTATTTTAAATACACTTATTTGAAATACGTATTTAAAATACATTTTTGTATTTTGTATTTTGAGCTTTTCAATTCTTGAGGTATTTAAAATACAAATTTTATTTGAGTTCAATATCGTAAAATGTATTTAAAATACATTTGTATTTTAATCAATGCGCTTAAAAATAAATTTTAATTCAAAATACATTCCAAAATACATTTTTAGTGATCAGCTAAGAAAACATGGGCAAAATTATGCTGAGTGAAATTTTTTATTTGGAGAAGCTTTTTTAGGGAATCTTAAATATTCATTAAATTTTTATCTATTATCTGCTTGAGGATAAATAATCTAAAAAATTATATAATAATTTTGGAGTTTCGCTGCTTTACTAATTTGACAAAGTTACAAAAATATTCAAAGGTCCAAGCAATATTATTAAATTTAATACCCCTCTGTTATAATCAGCTACGGGGAAAAATACTCAATTATGGTTTTTAGCACGACGAGACCCCGATTAAAAGGGATAATAATTTTGAAAATCTTACACCGCTTAAAGTGAATAATTTTTGATCACCTATCCCAATCATCTTGTCAGACGCAACTCAAAGTATTATTCATAATGATATTGCTTAAATACATTAAGTTTTGAAAAATTAATTACATAATAACTTATTTATGCACAAAATGGTAAAATGACGAATTCCTTCCTTATAAATCGACTAGGGTGCTTGTTTATGTACTTGAAATTAAATCGAATGTACAAGTAAAGAGCTTGCTTATTACATGCTTGAATCAGGTCTTTCTTGTATGACATGTATGATTATTAGACCACTTTTTATGGGTTGGTTTTTGTTGAATTGTGTTTTTGTTTTTGTTTTTATGGGTTTTTGTTGAACATTGATCATTTCTAGTCGATTTAAAACATGTATTTTGACATAATGTATTTAAATACTGTATTTTGTATTTTGGGGTTGGGGTTGATAAGAAATGTATTTTGTATTTTGTATTTTTGATTAAAAATTTTAAATGTATTTAAAATACATTTTTTCTTTGAGTGGTACCCAGTACTTTGTACTTTGTATTTTGTACTTGCAACCAAAGTATTTTGGTCATCTCTAATAGTAAGCCTAAGGTTAAAGCTCCAATTTGGGTGTTAATTGACACTTGTGGTTCAGCATTCCCTCCAGTTAACCTTGGCATCCCTGGAGTTCTCCAGTTAGAATCTATTGTGTTATGTGAATTTGCTGATCTTCCCGGAGGACAATTGTCTCTTCTCTGGAAATTCTGCCCTCTTTTTTTATCAGGACGTCGATTCATTTCTTGGTTTAATGGGTTATTCCCAAAGCCTACTAACAGCATACTCTCAGTTTTGGGAGCTGTATGCTGGCTAGGAAGCAAAGAACCATCTAGTGGAACTCGTACATTCTAGTATTTTGCGTACATAATTGCGCCCGCGAAAATGAAATTGCCGATTGTTTTCAATCTCTTGTACGCCTAAAACTGGCGTACATAGCACAAACGAGGCAGGAGGGTCGGGGGAAGGGGAAGACCTCATAGGGTTCGGAATCGAGGTTTACGGTGCCAGTACATGCCCAACACTCATCTTTAATGAGTGAGACCATGTACGGACAAATTCAAATTAATTCACATGTGGGCCCGAATTGATAGTTATGCCCGTGTATTAAGTCGTACATTATTTACATATGTCAGCCCCCATGCTCACATATTCTAAAAGGCTTGTCCTTTACTCTATGTATGTATATATAGCTCTGTGGTTATTCCTTTGTTGGTTTTGACTGGGTTGTGAATGTTCTGAATTCTTCGGGGCGTTGTTGTCGGGTTCCTCCTGTTTGATATGGAAGTCTGGATTTATATATCCAAGCCCGGTTGATTTTATGATTTTCCAAGGTCGCTATTTTTCGACAGAGTTGATCAATGTTTGCCTTGGTAATGGCTTGTTAAGAGGGGGCGTTACTTCTTTCCACTTATTGGTCCCCTTGTAATATATTTAGATTTGAAAATCGCACTTTCCCCGTGCCAGTTTGAGGCTTTAAGGATGACAGTAGGTAGTGCTTGTCCTCATCAGAGTCGTCATCAGTCAAGTAGTTGATCTCTTCCACTATTTCTAACGGATCTTTGAGGCCTTGAAAATTTTAATGTCATGCAGTAACACCATTTTCTTCACTTCCGGTCGAAGTCCTCTTAGGACATGTTTCAGTCGTTTCTTTTCAGTCATGTAGAAATCCACTCGATTAATCAAATTCTCCATGCGAAAAAAATATTCGATGCTGGATTCATTCCGTTTTTGTTTTCTATTAAGGAGCTCTTCATCAGTCTAAGAGGTTTTCACACCGCTATTGTTTGCAAATGCGTATTTTAAGTCCCATCTCCACTACCTTTCCTCGCTCTTGCTGAAGTTGCGGCTCTATAGAGTTTCGCCGCGTAACCATCTAACTAGGCTGGAAACTGTCTGAAGATCATTTCGTTATCCCAAAAGTTGAGACTCGCTGCTTCTTCAAAACTCAAGATGTACTCGAGGGGGTCACATCCTCTTTTTCCGTTGAATCTTCTTGGAGTAACGGCCTGTCTAACTGGTCTAGGGTCTTGTGGACCTCGTTCTCTGTCATTCTTTGGTTTTTCGTTTCCCCAGAAAAATGGCATATCTTCTCGATTTGCATCTGGGTTGGCTCCCAGGCAGGGGGGGTTCTACATTTGCCTTCTGAGGACTTTTTGTTTGGTTCTTTGGCGGGGACTTCGGTGGGCTTACGTGCCACGCTGAGCCCTGATCTTCGTTTTCTAAATTACGATCACTCCCTCCTTCAGACAAAATGGTTATTAAGGTTTGTGGCGTATGGATTTACGTTTTTAGCAGGCGTCTGTAGATATGGCGTTTTGGTTTTTGTCTTTAATGACCACACTGGTTAGTGCGTCTTTTGCTTTCCTTCTGTTAATGCCTGGGATTGGTGCGTTAATATTTCTAATTGGTTATGCGCTTTGATTTGAAGCGTCTTTCTTTCTGCTTGGTTTTGCGCTTTGGTTTAGGCCGTATTTCCTTTCGCTTGGTTATGCACTTTTGGTTTGGGGCGTCTTTCTTTCCGGTTGGTTATTTGATTAAGGGCCTCTTTCTTTCAAGTTGGTTATGCGCTTTGATCTGGGGCGTTATAGTTTTCAACTCAGTTGACGATCGTACTTGGGGCGTCTATCTTGTTATTATTTCTTCTCCTGCATAGGTTACCCTGGAATGATAACCTTTCGGAGTCAGTAGCGACTCTCTTCTTTTAAAACGTTGTGGGGAGCGTAATGGGATCTTGAATACCAAGTTCATTATTTATATGTCAGTGAACTTGTCTTATATGGACTTGTCTATTTTATATGGCTTATTCTAATTATATAATTCTTCGTAGTTAATTCTATTGCTTATTATTCCTCCCCATTTCTTTGATTTCTTTCCTAATTCTAATTTTTGTTTTTACCCTGTGGGTTCTGCATTTATATGTCTTCAGCTGGTAAGTAATGCCTTTTATTCTTCTACATTCTTCCGGGAATAGCATTTTTATCGGATCCATTTTCTCTAGCTCTTCTGGGCTATCTTTCTTTATTAACCTAACTTACTGTTTTATTTTCTTTCTTACGTTGTCCGTTTTTCCTTCTGATGGTTCAATTTCTATTTTTACCTTTATTTTACGATCCAGTAGCCTACTGATTTTCACCAGGAACCTACTCATGGTAGATGGGCAATTTTCCAGGGAAATTGCTATCTGGTAGCGTTATGCACCTGACCAATTTTAAATTGGGTGCCCAACCTTTTAACCAATATCTTCTTGGCACATAGGCATTTAACCAGGGAAACAATTTCTGGTAGCTTTTCAAAATTCTCAATCTTAATTTGACTATACCTTTATTCTATTTCTAGTTGTTGACTTCCTTTAAATGATTTAATAGTATTTTATCTTATTTATCAAATTTTATTTAAGCAAATGTTTATTCTAGATATTTATTTAATCTTATTTTAGTTTAATTTAAGAAAAATGATGTTGATCTGAATTTCCTACCGGGCCCGGGAGCCTTTCGGTTCATGATCCGGATTCATGACAGACTCCAAGGTCTGGAGGTGTCTTCAAATTGGTTGTAAGAGATGCATTGGCTTTATTAAACCCTGGTAAGAGATCAATGATCCAAGGGATGCATCAATGCATTCTGGCAATTATATCTCCAAGAATCTATTTTAATCAAAAATCTCATATCTCTGACTAATACTATTGTTTTATTACTACCCTACCTACACAGAAGCTGAATAGTGTATTAGAAAGAAGACCTATATCTCTAACTAATACTAATCCTTTACAACTACCCTGCCTACAGACAAAATGAACAGTTTATAAGTAGAGGACACCAAAAACGTCTTAAAAATTTTCATATTTCTGTGTTGACCTTGACCTTCACATGGTCAATTTACATTTATTTTCAATTTTCAATCGTTTATTAAAGTGACAAAAAATATATAACATGAATATAAAACCAGGTTGATCCCAATATTTGGTCACTTACAAAGGGTAGAATAGATTAAAATATACAATAGTCATATTATCATTAGTAACATCAGTTAGCCGTAACATCGAGAATATATAAACCTCTCTTTGCAGAAAATATTTTTAGTTTAAGAGATAATTCGAGCATTGTTGTTGACACATTCGTCATTCCGTTTAGACACAAGAAGTTGCCTTAGTGTAATGTCCAAAACTTTTAAACTCGGTTTTGAGGTCGACAGAAAGATGGTTCCAGACATTTGCATATTGATAGAAAAAACCGCTTTTTCCAAATTCTGTGTTCATTCTTGGTAGAATAAAGTCGCCCTCATTTCTAAGTACCCTATCATCATAAGATTTTCTTACAAAAACGGGAAAGCATCTTGTCAAAGATGTTTCATTCACTGTGTGCTTGAAAACAAATTTCAACGAAAAAAAATCATACCGTTCAGCATTAGTTAGCCAATTTAATTGCTCAAAATAGTTGTGAAACGTTTTAAAAGTCTTTCTTTTGTCCAGAATTACAAGTTTCGCTAATTTGAATAATATTCTGTCAATTCGATCAAATTTAGATACCGACAAGTTTCCCCATACAGGTAGACAGTAGTCCACAACGGAGACAACCAAAGACGTACAAAAAATATGTAGCCATTTTTGATTAAATTTCTTGTATCTATTAATTAAAAAAAATTTTTAGTTTTCTCTTTCTATTCCTTATAGTATTTAAACTTCAACTGTTTTCTTTTATTTATTTATTTTTTGGGAACTTCCTTTGCTCAATGGTGGTCTCTAACTCGTCATGTGCGTGGCCACGACATTTCTTCTCAGCCCCAGATGAAGTGTCAAGGTGCATTCTGCACTGCTATGTTCCTAGAGAAGTACCGGTCATTGGAAACGGCATCACTATGCGTGTTAGATTTACCCGGGAGGTACACCCTACTGCCTCAACCTCTTGTAATTTCGGGCGAGCTAGAGAGGAGCCTGCCCTTACCCCTATCGACCCTTCTAGTGACGTGGAGGACAACTCCTTATTGGAGGTCCGCTCCTCGTCTTGCGGAACTGCTGGTGTCGGTTAGGCTCTTTTATTTTAATTGTTGTTATTCCCTTACTGCCTTTTTTATTATTCTCTATTATTATCCCTATTAGTAAGGTTTGTGATTTTTCATTTTGTTTCTTAATAAAATTTTATTTCTTGCATACTTTACCAAATTTGGTCTCCATTACAATTATTAAGGGTATCGAATGGCTTGTTAAAAGCTCAGAAAAAAATATTTTGGCTATCTACTCCTGCTTTTTGGGTCGTTTTGGGTCACGGGATGACCTCAACAATACCCCGCATCTCCACCATTGTGACAGGCCTATTTTATTTAACCTGCTGTCAGTTTAATAGTTACTTGAGCTGTTTTCTAGTGTAGACTGAGGGGCAAATGAGAAGAGGGGACGCCCTGAATTCAGGGAGTGTCCACCTCCGTCTTAAACTTTTGTTTTATGCTTTATTTTAGGAGGGAGGTGGGAAAGAGACACCACGTCCTGGAGCACGATTGTCGCTCCATTTCGTAGTGTCTATCTCGAGCTCCCCCCTTTTTTTCTTTTCAGAATTTAAGTCTTATGGAGCTGCACTCTCCATGACCACTAAGTGGAAAAGAAAATTTGATTATCTGTTGGATTGGTCCTTCTAGTCAATGAAAAACAATGTGATGTTGTATTTTTAAGTTAATTTTAAGTTAGATTTTCTGGGATGCTTACAAACTGGGACTAGAAAATTAGAAAATGTTTTAAATATTTCCTAAGGGTTAAATTTCAGCTCTAAAGAGGAGGTTTTGGGATTCGGTCAAATGAGCCCCGACTCTTCAGTGGCTAGCTTTGAAATAGCCAATTGCTCCTGCTTGGCTCGCAGGTGTCCGTTGGAGAACTGTGGGGCGCGTCTTCGAAATGACGCTCCCATCTGGGGCGCTTCAATCTTCTTTTTTCAGTGGTAACTACCACTTGTTGATTTCAGGAACTCCCTGCTAATACCCTTCTGACTTCTGGGAAATTGTTTGGGGGAAGTCCTTTATTTCTCTGAAAAGGTCTTGCCCTCTCCCATAACTACTGTCCTGGTGACAATTATTGTTTTGGTTCACATTAAACCTTATGGGGTGGTGGTGGTGTCACTAATTTGGTGTGATACAGCCTGGTCCCGCCCCTGTCGTTAGGTTTATTTAACAAATTGTTTAACGATGTAGGGTCGTAGTGATGACGCCAGTGGTCCCGTGACATTACATTCTTGGTAATAAAAAACTATCTATCTATCTATCTACATTGTTAAGTATCGGAGATACTTTATATGCGAATGGTAGTGTCGTCCGTCCATCCGTCAAGGCTCTTACTTTCAACAGATTTAACGTTTTCAAATTCTGTTTTCTGAAATGTGTATAGTGCCTACAACTACCCACGGAATAATTTTGGGTCAAATCAGCCGCACCACCTTTGCTCCACCTTCTATAGCAATTACAAGAAAACTGGTATAACTTCGCACAGAATAAACTTTTTGCAATTCTGTTTTCAGTTATGAGTACTATAAATCAAAGAGCAAATTTGACTAAATGGTTCAAGGGTGATACCCAGGGGTGTGGTCGGGACAAATTGGGTAGAATGGAGACGATTGCATATTTCGACTCACTGGATTCAAAGAAAAGGTTCTTAGTAACAATAAGTCAAATCAGCCACACCCCTTGGATCCACCCTCTGTAACAATTAAAAAGTAAAGCTGATATAACTTGCCACAGAATCAACTTTTTCAATTCTGTTGTCAGTTATGAGTACTATAAATCAAAGAGCACAGGTCCCAAAAAACCCCAAGGGTCAAAGGTCACACCAAGGGGTGTGGTTGGGGCGAATTGAGACTACTGCATTTTTCGACTCTCGAAACTCAAGGTAAAGGGTCTTTAACGTCAAAGCCATCTCCGATACTTTTAGAAATGCGTTAAAATGGTTTATTATCATACTCTGGCTCATCTAAGGGTCCACCCACAGCAATATCCAAAGAGTTAGCTAATTCTCCTTCCCTCTTCCAATACTTAATATCCAGAGTTTGTAATTTTCCCAGTCCAGGGGCTATTTTCCCATCCCACTGGGAAAATGGGAAAAAGAGTGGGAAAGTGGGAAATTAGTGGGAAGGTGGGAAATTACTTGGAAGATGGGGAAATGGGGAGAAGTGATACCATATTACCATGTATTACGGATACCATAATGCCATACCATGTAGTAGTACATAGTATTTCTTAACTACTGGACACTGCACCCTGCACACTGACGGGACAAAACAGTAGGACTTAAAAATTGCTCTGATGAACGAAACCGTGATACTGGAGATGTGATGATGATGATGATATTATGGATGTTATGTGACTTTGTAGCCTGATAAATGCTTACTGAAATAAGCTTTTGTGTTGCAAATCCTCAAGGTTTGTGTCTCCTCTCTCTCAATTTCTCTCTGTAACTACAACTGTTGAGCAATAAAAAGTGACGAGACGCTCCTTTTAAAATAAAAATATTACATGCGAAAGTGTTTCGCATGGTTTCAGGCCAAAAATGTCCATTCCAACGGCCTGTGCCAGAGGATATTGTTACTGATTTTTGTCTAGGGAACTAGGGCATTTTTTAAAAAAATTTTTACGAACATTTTTCGTTTAATACATTTTATTTTCAATAGGAAATTCTTAACAAGGCGGATTTTACCTGCGGAAAGGGGGACGCGTCGAAGTCAAAAACTCCTACGATGTCGAATAAACGTTGACGGATTTCAGGAACTGTCATCTCAGCCTTACAACCAAGCAGGTCGTAGATCTCTGGATTAACGTCCATGGCAACGACGGATTCCAAAAAAACGATATTTAGATAATACTGAGTGAGAAGGGAAAATTATCTTCTTAGAATTATCGCCCTTTACTGAGATAAATTAGGCAGTACAAGTTCGAACAGAATCGAAAGTAAAACTACCTACTTAGATTTGGAGCGGATAACTGGAAGTAAAAATAAGAAATTTTGATACAGGGGCTACTTCTCCCAGAAATACAAATTAGAAAGTAGAAAGGCACACATAAAGATGCACCATAGCGAATATATCTGATCACCCATGACCAATAAGACAAAGAGTAAAAATCTAAGAGAAGCAGGATATAATGTCAGCCCCAACTGAACAGAAAATTCAAGGAACAGATTCTCGTAAAGAAATAGGGAGTCATGCACCCTTGAATGTAAATAGACTTACCCCTTTGCAAAATAAAGGACAAAACGAAAGTCCAAGAAAAGTCGAGGCAAGGAGTTTAAGATTCAGGTTACAAAGGACAAGAAGGGAGACATGCCTCCACAGAGACAGAAAGGGGTTAAACATAAAACATGCTAGAACATACTCAAGACAAATGCCCAAATGGGTTAGAATTAGAAGCTAGTGGCTGAAAAAAATTAATGGAGGCAGGGGTTTCAATCCCGAAGTAGGTCTCACTAGTATAAGAGTAAATATTATGTGTAAAATAAAAAGGTTAGGTTAGGTAGGTAGGTAGGACATAAACCATATCACCGAAGTCACAGGACAAATTATTGTGCTTAGTACATCGAATATTTTTAGGTTAGACATGGTTTATACCCTAATCGAAAAATTAAACCCTGGTAAAAACCTCTTGAGCGTCGATCTCGGGTACGTTCTATAACTTTACAAAGAGGTTCAACATCGTACAAATGCATCGTCAATGCTGTGCTTGAAATGCACCGTGATTGGGATTGTTGTGTTAAGGCTATCGAAGTTCGGTTAAAGTCTCATTGCGCTTTT
>JAQGBU010002059.1:0-10623 GCA_034698605.1 Isotoma decorata | reverse complement strand
TGATTTGGAATAAACTAGGTTTAGTGAACATTAATACAATTAACTGCTGAGCTGTCGGATAATGCGTGAAGGATACACAGAAAGGTATATCTCGATGTAAATTTACTCCTTTATGGTATTAACTTTAATGACTTATTAATATTAATAATTAATTCCCGTGGTTGAAAGTCGAATTAGGCGTTTATTGCCATCAAAATCATACGAAGTAGCGTACGCCTCGGAGCATTATTCTTATTCAAGCGACTAAAAGAATTTATTTAAAATTGAACTACATAGATTGCGAGACTTAAGTATGGCAAAAAAGTATTTATTTAATGTCATAAGCCACCAAAAACAACAAAGAAATACTTTCAACAGTATAGCCCCAACTATTTTTTTGAGATAAGTCTTAAGTGAACTTCCTTTTATTAGCACACACGGAAAAACAAACAAAACAAATTCTAGTAAAATAATACAATTTCAATGGAAGTACCTGAAATTTTCACAAAATTCGATCACCCCAAATGTCAGTGTTTACGAAACTCAAAATTGGAGCTTGAATCGCGATTCAGTCGATCCGATCCGATCCATGCGGAAATTCGAATCGAATTGAATCGGAGCAGACTGAATCGTTCTGAATCGGAGTTATTTGATCCGATTTGATTTAAAAATCGGATCGAATCGAAAATTATGGATCAAACCGAATCGTTCCGATCACTACTTTAAATTGAATTAATTAAATCACTAATTCTTATTGAATTTCTGTTTACGGCGACGACACTACTTAAGAAGTTAAATATTCTGAATAATGTATTAGGTGAGATAAATTATTAAATAACATTTTACTTTGTCAACGAACTATAACTTTTAGCTAGTTTTTACAAAATAAAAACGATGATTTACTCAAGTCTTATCACCTACATTAATGTGTATTCCACATTTTCATATCTTACGCATGTAGTACTGCTTGCTTTATATTTTCATTTTTGGTTGTTTTTGAAATATAAACATAGGTAGTTTTGCTGCAACCATCTAGTCGATTTGGTATCCGTTTATTGGCTTTTAAAATTAATTAAAATGTTGTGAACCGTATAAATCCCAAAATCTGCTACACATTCTTGCAGTCTAATCACCTTGTTCTTTAATTATGGAACATATTTGCCGAGTTATTAGAACAAAATGAGTTTGCTATTTAAAATCCAACAACAAAAGAGCAATGGCATTTCTCATAAGGAAATCAACGTAGAAAGGGCAAGTTTTACTTTGAACTTTGAAAAACTCTCCAACATAGAATCCTCCGTATCTTAGAGATTTTATTTCCTTGAGTCTTGCCTTATTTTTGGAATTTGTAGACGCTTTGAATTGTTTTATTAGTTCAGTTGACTTTGTATAAACTTGAGATGCTAAAGTAAGCTCAGCAATTGCAACAATTGGAATCAAAATAAAAAAGGAAAAAGCTACTATTTGAATAAATAGTGGCACTTTTCCGAAGCCCCTAATGACCAGATAACTGCACGGGAGAAATAATCCAAATCCAGTGATAATGGTTGACAAAGCTACAGAATTGGAAAACTCTTTGGTCTTCTCTCCAATTAAATCAACTAAAATACGATACAATTGAATATCACTTTTCCCTATCAATCCCTCTGAGTAAGTATAAGTGTTAGGTTGTCTGTAAGTTTGCAATAAGGTCAAGGATGAGATATAAAGTCGTAAGTACATTAAAATAGTTACATGAGTGAGACAATCCATCCCTGCAGTAAAAAATACAATCCAGAGCATAATGATGATTCGAATGATTTTTGTAGGAATGAAGTCCACCCATGGATAAGGTGCGACTATGTATAGTGGATCCACATTTAGTAAAGTTAGAAAAACTGCAAGACAGATTGGTATACAAAGAAAAATGAATTCAAGGGCTACCAGAATTAGTCCTAAGAGATCGACAAATTGTGGCGCTCCTCGAGGCACTTGACAATCTAAAATTAAAGAGTATAAGAAATTAAACCTTGTTAAACTGCATTTTCGGTCTTTAAATAAGAAACAAGAGGAGGTTGAGTGTTTTTATTTATTTAAGAGTATTTTGGGCCAAGCAAAGTTGACCTCTACTGATTAAAAGGTCAGAGATACTTTTATTATTTAGTTTATAATAGTAAGTGGCGCTCGTCGCTCTGTCTTAAAGTTAAATCTTAGGTTATGGTTGGAGTTTAAGGTTAAAGATTTCGGCTTCATTGAGATTTTTTAGCTATGAATGAGGAACTTAAAATATCCCCACAAGCTTTCCTTCCTATCACTATCTAATGAAATAGTAATAAATGTTAATCATTTAAAAAAATATTTAAATTACCTTTAAGGAACTGCTCCACGCGAAAAATTTGATTTACAACATTTAGAAAGATTTCCGATGTAGTGCAGAGTTTATAAAAAATTAAATTCGAATGAGTTGCACACCACAAATAAATGATGCAAATAAAACAAATAGTAGCAGAAATTTCAAGATGAATAAATATTTTTACAAAGAAAATATAAATTGGAATGCAGACGAAAAGTAAAAACACAAGTAGTTGGTTAAAAATTCCTTGAAACACTTTCCAACGGGTTTTTTCTTCTTTACAAGCATTACTTTCAAAATCATATATAACGAACTGGGAGCAGTGAATTTTGTCTAGTACTTTAAACATAGTTTTATATGCTAGTGATGCTAAAGACGTTTCATGAGATATTTTAGACAGATCTAAAACTTTTGTTTTATTTAATTGGTTACGCAATGATTTAATCATTTTAGAGAGGGTTTCCATTTTCAGTTTCAGTTTAAGCTATAAAATTGAAGTTGGGCTCTTAAAAGGAGCAAAAAAATGGATTTATTGAACTGTAAGAGTTCCTATAAATTAGTTAAAGGTTAGGAATAATTGGAGTTAAATATATATACTTAAGATTTTAAGCCCAGCTTCGCTGAGCCAGTTCACACAGTAATTAATGTTTGACAGTATACGTAATGTTACTGAGGTCAGGCGAAATAGCGGTCAAAGGTCAAATTGTCAAAACAAACTGTTGCATACAAAAGGAGCGCTTAAGAATACATTGTATGGCCAGAATGGGGAATTAAAATCAAAATCACCAGGAATACCATTTTTTCATTGCCATTGATTTTCATTGCATTTAATTGATTTTCATTTTGAATGAAAACGAAAAAGATATACCTATATATATGTGGAAGGATCGGTTTTTTTTTAAATTCAATAAATGAGAGACAGAAAAATTAGCGTGGCTCATCATTTTATCTAAAAGTAATGATTTTGCCCATTAATCTTGTGTACTTTTTTTATTTGAGAATGTTTCTAATTTTAAAACTTCAGGCTTTTTTTATTACTTTCGGAAAAGTGGGTGTGGTCAAATTCTTACAGCAATACTGAGTTTGACACCTAAAATGACTCCATTCTCAATTTCTAGTCAAAAGTCAATTTTTTTTAAAACTTCGACGCGTGATCATTTGAGAGGTCAAGTAAGGGATGTTTCGAACCGTTTGAAAGTAGTGTTGGACACAGCAGTTATTAGCATCTTTAATAGAACGGATATAATAATACCTATTTATCCATATCTACAGGTTAAAGTGGTCATGATTTATGAACAACCCTTTTTAAATAAACTGCAGAAGTGGATAAATGTAGTAGTTGTAGACTGTAGGAGGTAGCGCTGTGTGTGGTGGTAGTCAATTGGCGGTGGTTTCCTTATGGGGATTACATGTTAAGTGTAAATTGACCGTGAGAAGGTCAGAGGTCACGGAGGGACTTAAAAAACTTTGTTAGGGCTAACTTTTTGTCCTCTTTCCAATGGTTTTTTCAGCTTGGTTGTACGTGTGATAGTTATGGAGGAGTAGTTTTCAAGCACGACACACGGCACTTGCTTTGTATATATATGATTTTTTAAAGATATATTTGTTCTTAATTTTTTCTTTTCTTTTCGATTCCTACTACTGGGACTAAAGGGGTCAAGGGTTAATCCTAGTGTGTGTTGTTGGGGCCAATTGATAGTCTAATGGGTGTGGCTGTTATATTTCACACTTGTAATATTTATTCACAGACGATATTTGTCATTTATCAAAATAAAAACCTAGTTAGGGAGGGCAGAGTACTTTCAAGAGTCCTTAAAACGTTATTTCTAAATGTGTAACGTACAAAACGTTATAGCTCTGCTCGTTGATTGTATCCCGTTTTAATGAATTTCCTTCAACTTAAGGGCCACTAGGAAGGTATTCCTACTTTTATACTTTATCTTTGTTTCTATCAAGCTAATTTTCTAAGTAACGAACTTTTATAACAATATTCCTGCAGTTTATAAGAACTTGTCGGGATTGCTTATGAAAGTGATATGTTTTAAAAGAGAAAAGTTTCAACAATTCTTTATTATTGCTGGGTACAACGATGATTCCCGGTAGAAAAATGACAAGAACAAACAGCACATATATTACTACTAAAAAGTCCTTCAGCTCATTGTTTTCAATTTTAATACTGGTTTAGATGATCACATAATAGGTTTAATTTAAACTAATAACACGGATATTTTAAATTAAATAAAGTCTCCTTGTGCAGCAGAATAATATTAAAATCGGAAAATAAATGATATGA
Source organism: Isotoma decorata (assembly GCA_034698605.1). NCBI lineage: Eukaryota > Metazoa > Arthropoda > Collembola > Entomobryomorpha > Isotomidae > Isotoma > Isotoma decorata. The sequence goes on along the minus strand of JAQGBU010002059.1, from coordinate 6,019 downwards.
AACTAGCTATTATACGAGTTACGAGTTATTTTAAAGGTTTTAATAAAAGGTTAGGTAACTTCCGGGGTATTTTTTGAAGTATTCTACTTCTGCAATTTTTCTGGAACTTACAAAACAAGGAAAAATGTATTCTACTATAGTAACAAATTCTATTGAATTTTAAATTAAATTAAAAGGTATTTTTCAATTTACAGCCTAGGAGCAGTGTTCAATTTATTGAATGGGAGTTTCGTATGACCCATTCTGATGGAGAGATGGTTAATGTTAATTCTAAAAACGGAAATTTTATAAAAGCACAATCTTATTGGCAAGTTATTGGCATTACTTATCATCCAACCAAAATTTTACTATTTATTTAAAGAATTTTCAAGCTTTTTGAATTCCGTACATATTTTATACATCTTTCTCCTAAGCAAGATGAGTAAAATCGACATTGCAGTGCGGTCATTTTTACGGTGCGCGGTGTAAAGTCTACTTCTTGCATACTCCTAGTAAATATTGACATACGTCATCCTCATGAGAAAAAGTATCTTATTGTGCATGATGTGTTCAATCCGACTCATGTATGCAAACCCTACTAACTAGGGGCTGTTCGTAAATTACAGAAAGGCAAGAGGGGGAGGAGTGTTCCGAGGTCGCCTTACACTCCTTATGTCCCATAGGCGGCCATGTTTTGCGTTACAAAGGAGGAGGTGGTCTGAAAAATACGACTTTTGCGTTACGTAATTAACGAACAGTCCCCTATGGATGGTTTTGGATTTGATTTCGTAACGTACTTTGCATTTTTTAATGTGGTTAAATAAAGTATTTTATTTATAGCTTGTATTTCAACCCAATTTATTTTGGTAATCTACTTATAATGACACTTTTTGAAAATTTTCTAAGTAAAATCCAATAAAAAAAATTGCAATAGTGTTACACATAAAGAAATCAACGTAAAAAAGGCAAGTTTTAGCCTGAACTTTAAAGAACCCTCCGACATAAAATCTCCCATATCTAAGAGACAGGATTCCCTTAAGCCTTGACTTATTTTTTCAATGAGTTTGCGATGTAAACCGTTTTAAAAGTTGAGTTGACTTTGTATAAACCTGAGAGGCTAATGTTAACTCTGCAATGGCAATGATGGGTATTACCTATTACCAAAGCCAAAGCTGTGACTCGAAGAAATATTGGAACTTTTGTAAACCTCTAATAACAACGTAACTACAAGGAAGAAATAAACCAACTCCAGTTCCTATTGTGGACAAAGCCACAAGATTTGAATATTCGCAAGTTCTCTCTCCAATAATTTGGACCAAAATACAGTATAAATTTAGGTCGCTTTTGCCCATGAATCTCCATTCACTGAGGTTCGTATCTCGACCTCGATAAATGCTAAAGGACTTGGATCCTTGATACTTTTGCAATGAGTTTAAAGATGAGATAAACAGTCTGAGGTATAGCAAAGTAGTTGTATGAGTGAAAGAGAGCAGTCCAGCTGTTTCGTATAAGATTATAAACATTAGGACGAGTCGTAATGCTTTGGTTAAAATGAGGTCGGTCCATGGCATGGGAGAGGGATAATCATGTGGAGTGGGTCATGCTTTATTAATACGGACAATACTGGAACAAAGACGGGGGAATGAAACCAAGTATTGGGATGGCAGCCATGCTGAATCCAATGAGGTCGAAATATTAGGAAGATCCAGTTGATCCAGGTCCATGAGGTTGGCAATCTAGATATAAACAATTAGGAGTCCTTTTGAATTCTACTCAACATAGAAATATTATAAACAATTGGAAATGTCAATGTAGAAAGAATAGGAAGTCGCTACCTGTCATCATTTTTTAACACTTGGTCGCGTTACGTTTACCCTTTTGACAAAACGTGGCTTTTCAATTGTGGTGTGCATAAACCTAACTAAAAACGCAGATGAAAATGTTGAAACAGTTGAAAGGGACTTTGCAACGGGTTTATTGTTGAGCCAAGGGATGAGGAAGATTTGCCTCATTATTGACCGAGGCTTCTTTTTCCGTCTATATCTTTGATTCTGTGCGATTGGAGAATTAGGCGGAGGGGTGCAATGGGCGTTCAGGTAGTTCCATGCATATGATGCGACTTTTTAATCTTTCTTTTGACTTTCTGCTGTGTAAAATTTGAGTTAATTTTTCAAACCGTGTAAGGCTTGACCCTCTCTACTCTTATCCACTACTTCTACTACTTACAATACCCAAATGGTGGAGTGTAGATGAGGGACGAATGCCAGGGGTCCTTGTACCTGATGGTGAAGATGTAATTAATGGTTGTACCACAGCAGCCAGAATTATTATCCTTAACTGGAGTCACCTCCGACTCCATCGGGTCTTTATTACTGACTAACTTCAATTCTCTTTCCTCTCTCATACCCTGCAATTCCTTGTTAATCTCCTTCTTCCTTACATACACACCTTTTCATACATACTTCACACATACAAAAGTAGCAAGTCTTTCCGAATGGAACTCCATTTTACATTAGTGGGAAAAACCTGTATGAAAAACCCTGAACCTTATAACCGTTCTTTGTAGTACAGGGAAATTGAAGATTTGAGTGTCTATGATATATTTAAATTACCTTTAAGAAACTTCTCAATCCGAACTAGTAGAGTAAGACAATTTGAGGTGCCATCTGCAGTTACAAAGAACTGATAAAAGCAAACGACAGAATGAAGTCCATACCAGAAGTTAATGAAATGTGTAAAACATCCGATCAATTTGCCGATCAAGTAAAATAATTTAAACACCAAAAATTAAGGGAGGACTGTATAATACAAAAAACGTCTAGTAGACTAGGCCCCTACGCTACCCATTCCATCTCACACGCGCACGCCCCTATTTCAAACAACGATGCAACTTACGAGTACAACGATGCAACTTACGAGTGCAACGATGCAACTTGCAAATACAACGATGCAACTTACAAGCAAAACGATGCAACTTACGAGTACAACGATGCAACTTACGAGTACAACGATGCAACTTACAAGCACAAAAGTTGCATCGTTGTACACGGCTACGAAAAACTTTTACGAGGCAATCTCATAAAGTGTACAAGAACCTCCCAAATATTTATTTTATTACATCCAGAAAGCATAAGGTAAATATAGTTTTTAGGTTTTACCTTTTCTGCTTTTAGGTTTGCACGTGTTTTGAGATTTTCAAAATGAATGTTGTTTAATTAAGTGAATATTTACAATGGCCTTTCTTATTTAAGCTAAAAGACGCCTCACTTGAAGAATTCATGATTCAGGAATAATTAGAAATAACAAAAAAGTAAAAACAAGTTAAGGATTTTGGGAATTTTGTTGAAAAACTTGAGGGTAGGGACTCGCTCTGAAAATAAAACTTTTATTAGAGAAGATCGTGTTTCAGACGTTTATTTAGAGGAAGATTTACTTTTGGAGTAAATGTATTAGAGACGTTGAACTTCAAGAAAACAAACAATTTGTCTGAGTAACGGTATTTAAATGAGAAGCTAATATGGGTTATTTGTGTCTTGGGTGCAAGGGATTCAATCCCAAATATAAACTCACGCAATTGCAATTGGTTTAAATAGTGTTATTTTTCAATACTTTAATCTACCAATTAATGAGGTCTGCGTAAACGTTATTAATTAGGTAGCTAAGTGAGGTTAATTTAGTATGAAATTGGAATGTTTTTCATTGTTTGTTTTCCATGAAAACTTCAAAATCACTAAAATGTTTTGTCGAGCATTGGCGTTGCCTAATATTATGACATTTTCTAATTATTTCCGTCCCGTTGTGAGGGCCCCGCCCCGACCCTGGTTTCTGAAGTAAATTTTTAAGAGTTGTACAGCCCTGAGAGCCCGGACTCCAGTGATGCCTTGGTTGAAGTGTTTGCATTTGTTTTTCTTAATCCTTGCGTTTGAAAAAGTTGCGTGTTTTGCTGCCCGCTGGGTCAAATAGGTTCAAAATTACTACGTATGAGAAGGGAATGAGGGGTGCTATGAGGGATAGGGGGAAGAAGCTCGTTTTTGGGTTCAGTTATTAGCTGCGGAATAAATGCACTCGCATTATCTAATTGACCTTCTTCTGATTGATGGGGTTATGTTGTTGGCAGTCCACTTTCATTACTAAAGGTTCTTCTTATCCAGTGCTGAAAAGATATTACAGTTGAAGCATGGGTTTGTTGTGAAGGGGCCATCGGCCACTCCTCGTTGCAGGGTAAATCCGGTTTGTTGTGAAGGGGCCACCCTTTGTTGCAAGGGTCAATCCCGCAGTAGGTCCTCTAGAGCTGCCAGGTGCACAACCTTGCTCCAAAGCGGCTTGCCGAGTTGCGTGTTTTTCGATGATTGTTTTAAGATAATTCCTGAAACGTGCTTCATCATTTGGAATTGCTGCTTTAGGCTTTAGCGAGCCTTGCTTAGGTTAGAGTAAAATTGAAGACATAACAAAGATATGGGCAGTTCGGGTTAATTTCAACATGTGTGGCATAATAAGGCATAATAAACAAGAAGTAAATTGGACTAATTAAACCCACTACTACGGGTTAAACTTTATCAACGCAACTGATGAAAAAGGTAATAAAATGATGCAAGTTCAAAAGACTCACCGTTTTTCAGTTTTTTGTCATCCAAAATTAGGAGCACAATTTCGACATTGTTTGATGAATCGATTAGTGGGTACAAATTGGCCACAATGAGTTAAAGCTATACCCTTGAATTTGGGCATTAAATCAGATTGAGAAATTTATTGCAAATTAGTCATACTTATTAAATTATTTCTGCTTGTATAAAAGTATACAAAGGTCCCTAAAAATAATCATTATTGCTTAAAAGTTAAAAATTATGAATAATGTGTTAGGTGAGATAAATTATTTAATAGCATTTTACTTTGTAGAAGAACTATAGCTTTTAGCTAGTTGTTACAAAATAAAAAGTACGATTTACTCAAAACTTATAAGCCACATTTTTCATACCTTACACTTGCTTTATATGTTATTTGTGGTTGTTTTTGAAATATGAACATAGTTTTGCTGTAACCACTTAGTCGATTTGGTAAGAGAGTAGATGTGAACGCTGATAGTGAGTTAGATATATGTGTAAATAGGTTTGAATTTTTTACTCACTTGGTGGGGGTGGTTACTGATTTTTGGTCCTTTTTGTTTTTCGACGTTTCGACCTTTAGGTCTTCATCAGGAGAAAGATGAGTAGCACTTTTCACGAGAACTGAGCACTCTCACTTTTGTTCGCGTTTGATTTGAGAATAAAGGAAAATGTAGGTAGTAAGGAAAGACTGGGAATAGAAAAAGGGTAACGGATGACTTGTACATAGCTATGTACAAGTTAGTCCAGGCTCAAGTACCTCGGGGCAGTGGCGTAACTATAACCCGAGGGCCCTGGTGCGAGAAGGATCCCATAGGGCCCTTTTTGAAAGCGAATGTCGTCATTGGTCAATGTCTCTATAAACAAGTACCTATATTTTTTACGAGAATTCTCATTGTTTTTCTTACTGAAGTAGAAAAAGGTTAGGTATGTTAGTCGGAAATTTGCACCCACAAGACTCTAATGTTAATTTCAAAATTCAATAACTTACTATCCCGTAAGCAGACGAGTTCCAGAGAATTTTTAAAAAAACGGAAAACGTTTTGACGTTTTTCAAAACTAATCTGGATCTAGAACGTTTTAGGGATAGTTTGTATTCACAAATACAGGTTTAATTTTTCTCTATCGCACGAAATACTTTTAATGTTTTTGAGTCAGTGTATTCACAATTTACAAACAAAGCTACTGAATTACACTTCTCGGGTAATATAGTGGCTTTCGGTTTAAATTTTTTTTTCAAGCTTTCTGAAGTCAGGTAAAATCAAGAGTTAATCATTTAAAAAGTTATTTAATTTGAAATTAACATTAGAGTCTTATGAGCGCAAATTTACAAGTAACAGTACCTTAAGGAAAAATGCATTTAACAATGAACTCAAAACATTTATGGAATACAGTTAACGATAACTTTTTCTATAAGTTAATTCCCTTCTGAAGCAGCA
>JAQGBU010002058.1:0-10624 GCA_034698605.1 Isotoma decorata | reverse complement strand
TAATTTTTTTCTTGATTTTTTGAGCTATCACTCATAAAAATCGGTGTGACCCCGCCATGTACGTTGCATTGTGAGTAGAATTTATCTATTCTATTTGATTGCCTCTACACGTTGATAAGTAATCAGTGCATATGAATGAGTAGGTCATTAGAAATGATTCTTATCATGGAGTTATTTCTATACGAAATACGAGTAACGTCGGTCAGTCTAAATTATTATACGTAGTAATGTTATGTATGATTTTGACCAATTTTTATTTTTGTCCGTATCTAGATGATATTTAAATTATCGACTCTAAAATTAATGGATATCTGCTTTAATACTAAATATTGATTCAAACTGTACAGCTGGATGCACTCATTATTTTAATCTTTATTGAAAACCAGCAAAATAAATGCATTTGCTCTCTTTTCTATTTTATTTTGCAGCTAGAATGCTAGAAATGAAACAAATGGTAATATTATGAGGAGTTTATTGCAGCCTAACAGTGTAAAACAGTTAAACATTATCTGCAAAATTGAGACACAAGTGGAAATTTTGAAGCATACATTTTTATGTGGAATTATGAATTGCTTATAGTCTTAAAAGTTATGAAATCAACGAGAGAGAAATGCAGTGAGATAGTAGTAGTAAACGAAACTCAAACAATTCCATTGAATTAAAAATAAAGTTATCAAATTATTAGTAATCCAACACCTCAAAATTCAAGAGCTTCACTCAAATTAATCAAACGACAAGCAAAAAACGTCTTAAATCAAATTCCATCAAAGCAAAAACAGTTAACAGAAACCCCATTGAAAACTCATATTATGATCTCAATTAAACCAACAGTCAATGATACAATTTCCTAACTTCCGTCAACTTCTCGTTTTGTGCCACATGTGAATAATTGATATGTGAATAATTGATAGATCGAAGAATGTACATCTCCTTTTTGCTTTTCTTCTCCATAAAACTCTTGATAATTCCCCAGTGGAATTTTTATTAAATCAAGGAAAAAGTGAATTACATTTGAGCCGTTCTGCGATTCTTAATTAATAAAACCCAATAGGTGATTTTTTTAGAACTAAAAATTGTTTTCTATTAATAATTGCTGTGTCCGAGTTGATGAGAGGAAAGAGAGACACTGAACAAAGTATTTTTTGAGAGACAAAGAAGAAATTTCTAAAAATAATATCCCATGGAAAGTTCGTGATTTCTCATCATCTAACTATTCAAATTATCTAACTTATCATTGCAATTTGTGCATCATTTGCCCTCGTGTTCGTTACTCCTCGTATTAAACTTCCATGCTACTAAATCACAATGATAATGATAAAAATGCCTTAACCCTTTAACTATTTAACCTATTTGAGAATTTGAGAAAGGTATGATGAGCCCTTTCAAAATGACCCTTCTGGTTTTTTGTAACAAAACCTAAACTCATTGTGCTCATCTGTCAAGTCACAAGTGTATTTTGTTCAATCCAGTAATTTCCTAATGAAATGATCCTTTAACTCTCTCTGACAACTAAATCATGTCCATTTTGTTCACAAAGTTTTCTTTATTGTTCAGCTTTAAAGTTTTAAAGTACATTTTGAAACTAGTAAATATTACTCTTCGAGAGATTCTGCAACGAAACTTGTTACACACAGTAGATAATTTACAACATAACAATTTCATCCCCTACGTTAAATTTCCAGTTTCTATCCAAGGAAAAAGTTGCAAGCATTCGGTGACAAGTCCAGGTAGATTAAACTTCTTTCCCAAAGCGATTAATTCCCTTGCTTCTTCTTCTGAAGTATAGCAACTCAAGGTATTCAAACGTAGAAACTAGAATAAACAAATAGTAACATCATTTCAATAATCTTTAACATATTATTCTTCCTTCAAAAGCAGATGCATTTTTTCCAAAATTTGTAAATTTTACTCACCTCTAAAAACTGAGAGAAAACTGCAAGGGATGTTTTTGGGAAATAATAAACTCGCCTTCCAACTCGGTCACGGATATCCGGTTGGGACTTGAAATATGGAAGGAATATCCCCTTAAAAAGCTCGGTATTCTTTGACACGACAAGTTGGTAAGGTAGAGTGAGAGGGTCTAGTGGACTTAACTTAATCACAACTAAATCCTCGTTTTCATGATATACCTTGGTATCACATAGTCTATTCAAAAACTGTTCAAATGTCTCAAGATGCCCATCTTTAAGTATCTCACGAAGGTCATGGATCATTTTCTAACAATAGTCTAATCTTAATCTGCCTTTCAATGGATGGGCTACAACGCTTGCAGCGATTGGAATTATATAATTTCTTTCGGAACTTTCGGATTTCTTTCGGAACTTTCGGAATTCCGCTACACTGATTCGACTCAGCAATGCCTTTTCATTTCCTTTGAAACTTGAACTGCTTAGTGTTCTCAAGTAACATTTCATATTTATAGTAAAACAGTTCATCCTCCCAGGGGCTTTGTGATAAACCTTTTTCAAATTTATTTGAACAAAGGAATAATATGGAACTTTTTGTATATTTGTAATGAATACTGTCATTAATAAATGTGATAAAGCTTGTATATCAATCCATAATTCAAACATGCAAACAAGCTATAAAGTGTAGTAGTAGTGGAGGTATGAGTCTACAGCTTCACCAACTTGTCCTTTCCCTTCCACTAGGAATTTTAAAGATTGTACAAACCAACAGAATTTTTAATTGGAAAATTTACTTAAACACCTAAAAGCCTCCATTGTTGATTTTTATTCAAAATACTTTATCTCAAGAAAGCAAAGACCATGTCAGCTTCAGCGGTTAAATTCCATACCACATCTGAATAATTATCTACATAATATTTATGATTATACCATACAACTATTCAACTATCCCTCTGTCTGGAATTAAAATAGACACTACTACTTACTAACTACAGTAATACATTTTATATTCCAACCACTGATTCATTCCAATCCACACCGGCTTTTTCTTTCATTCACCTTCAATCTATTAGGAAGTTAAGTGAGGTCCCTCCGAGTTGGGATGAAAAATATTGCAATTTTTAAGTTCAGTATTTTGAGTTTGCTAAATCTCTCATCTCAGCCCTACAAATTGTGAGTCTAGCAGAATATCACATATTATAGACAGTTGACACTTGACAGTGGGAATTTTCAGCACTCGCAGTGGTTTGTCAGTTTGTGTGACTTTTGACATTTATACTGAACTTGGAAAAAAATGGATTGGCCCTCCGCTGTCCTTGAATGGGTGAGTTTACTTCATTTACTATTACTATTTTGTATTTTGTACTTCTTTATTTATATATTTTGGTGTGTGGTGGTGACCTTTGACATTTATTAATTTTTGCCCACTTGCCAGTCCAAATAGTTTGCTAAAACTATTTGGTAATCTCTAATCTCAAATCTCTGCTCTATAGTCCATACTGTCCATAGCATAGTCTCTTTCTCTGTACCTGGACTCTGCGATTTTGTCTTATGTGTCAAAATATGCGTTGTGTTTGTCCCATGCTGCACGCTATTTCCGCATGGTCCTATATGACATGATCATAAGTAACCTCAAACCTGTCCTTTGTAAATCCGTCCACTCAATCATTCACTGCACTGAATTGATTCAGAATTTTTAATGTATTGTTAATTAGAAATTAATTAGAAAAATTGCAAGTGCTCTTATGGTTTCATTCAAGTTTCAGGTATTTATTAGTAAGTTAGTTAGGCAGTAAGTGTGTTGTGGGGATGAGGAAGGAAGGGACAGGGAGTGCATTTAAAGGTCCAAGGCTAAGGCACCACAAGGCAAGACAGGAAAAGGGAAAGTTTATGTGATATGCAGTTAGATGTTAGGTCATGGACATGGTCAATGAACGGTGATTTGTCCATTTCTAAATTTATAATAGAACGATAATCCCACCTGGACATGTGAGATATGACATAATGCAATCATGTAAAGGCACAGTTGACAGTAAAAAGTTGACACTGGTGGGTGCATGGTGTTGGTGTTTGGGGTAATCACTTTTTATCTATATCTCGTGCTTTTTTACATTGATTCAAGTCACAATCCCGAAGCCTCAAGCGAGCAATGTATCCTTGCAAAATTATTACATGCATGTATAATTTTGGCTCAATCAGTTCTGTCCTATTGTGTATCTCGATTCTCAAACCACACCCACATACTAAGCGTCATGTCCATTTCACACCCCCCTCCTCACTTTGTTTTGTACTTTCCTTTCAATAAATTAAATTAATCGAACCCAATTCACCTGCTTGCTCATTCCTGGGTGTTTGGCTTCAACCTTCATATTTTTTATCCAACTCCGGTTTTTTAATGTGCGCTGCAGTCACTTTAAGTGATGGATGGGATAAGTGATATTACTAAAAGAAGCGTTTGTTTATGTATTATTGTATTTTATTCAAATGTGTAATTAAAAATACATGCAATATTGATAAATTCAAATTGTAATTTGTATACTCTGTACCAACAACCGGACTAATGGCTACCTGCACTGCCCTTACGCTATGTCCCCACCTATTTTGACTTACTTAAGTAATAAATGCTAATAATATATGGTAACCTAGAAAGTTCCCCTTCTAATTATATAAGATTTTTTAAGTAAATTAAACATGGACGATGTCTCTTATTTAGGCCAAACAATTTCCGTCTATATAATACATTCAATTTATTCTGTTTTCATTTTTCAGGTGAAAGCTATGAAACGCACAGAATGCCCTGTTAAATCATTGAAAGAGTTATCAGATGGAAATTTCCTCAGCGAAATAGTTTACTTATTGTAAGGTTACATTAAAAAAAAATATTTTAATCGCTCAATGAAGAAACTGTCGATATAATGTGCAGTTTTTTTGCAGAGGGTATCGTAGATTTACTGACGTCTGGAATAAAGCTCAGATATTTCAAATTTTGGAGCACCAGTGTCTAAAAGGTATGAGTAAAGAGCTCTCGTACTGTCTTTTCTTTTTTATGCTAATTCAATGTACTTGGCATCTGCAATGTCTCGAACCTTAATAATACAGTCATTTGTTTGTGATGGTATTATAAGGTTACGAAAATAAATTGACTGAATTGTTAATTTGTTTAATGTTAAATAGGCAAATTCACTCCACCAGATTGGATTGACTTTAGAAAAGCCTTAAAGGGCAGTAAGGATGAGTTGATCAAAATTACATCTGCGGTTATCGGAGTATGCACTCTTCAGGTAATTAAAAACGTTGCATTTTTATGAAAGGATTGGATGGAGCATCGGGACCGTTTTACTTTAAGAACGTAAATTGTAGCACGGTTTAAATTTTTTGATTGTAATTCATTATTATTTCTTATTTACAGAGCGAACGAATAGAATTTCTTGAACGCCCTTCAAAACATGCATCGTTTGACGCCCAACTTCGATTGACCAAGTTCCTCGAATCAGTTTTAAAAAATGGAAAAGTAATTGATGAGAGATTTGTACCCAAAGGCGAAGCGCCTCGCCATTTCCTCATTACTGCTGAAATGATTCTGCAGGGAAGAGTGGACACCACCAAAAAGGATTCTCCTCTACGGAAATTTCTTTCGGTATAAGACAGCAAATAAAACATGCACTGTTTCATAATTTTAAATTACCAAGTTTTTTTTTACCAATATATATTTTTTTACTATCAATTAGACCAAAGTTTTAAGCGCAGAGAGGCTCCTTATGTCCGAAAAGAACAATGAGAACTCAACTTTAAGAACACAAGTTGGAGTCCTCACAGATGAAAAGAAAGAGTTAGAAAAGGAAATATCAGGATTAAAAGAAAAGCTGAAAAAAGGTGAGGTGGTGATTGATAAGGAATCAAAAATGAAAGATCTTCAAGTGCAACTCGAAGCTCTAAAAGCGAAAATTCAAGGAGCTAGAGCTGTAAGGGAGCTTCAGTTGCCTCAATAACATCTTCAGAGCTTCTTGTATTAAGTGGCGAGCAATTTCGGTTCGGAATAATTTAGTTGGTAATTAGTAAAATGCACAATCCATAAATATCTTGCGACTTAAGTTCAATATCATGTCTACATTTTAGTTTGAAATGTGTAATTGGATGAAATAGCAAAAAGCTTGTGTCAAGTAACAAAGTCAACAATTTAATTTATTATTTAGACTAAAAAGCAAAAACTACTAATCCAAACATGTATATAATACGTAATTATAGGCATGTATACATAATTTTGATAGTCTTTAGCACTACCTAACCTAACCTCCCTTTCATGGCTTTGATTGTCATTATCCAAGCCGTCTTTGGCATCAACTTCTACATTCAATGGATCACCAATATTGCCATTTTTAAACCCCAACTTCTTATTCCACCCTTCCTTACCTACATTCTCATTACTCCCTTCATCCTCTGAATCCGATGCAATATTTCCCACAGACTTATTATCCGAATTGGTCAATCTGCCTTCAGCCAAGGCCCAGCCCTTTCACTTCGTTCGTCTCCATATCCATCAAAAATCCAATTACTGCTAACTCCCTGTTCGTTTTTTGATCTCGGTGTACCCAGCTTATTATTTGGTCGATCAGTTAATGCTAAATGCTGATTATTAATTACATTTTAACGACCTTTACAAGTCCTTTTCTCCAAGTACCTTTACTTTCGTCGGGGTCGAAAACAGTAATTAATGAACCAAGCACAATGATTACATGTTGTATAACACGTTTGTGTTTGTTTTCCATTCGATTCAACCTATCTTTATTACTAACAAATATTTTAAGTCTTATTTTAAGTATTATTATAGTAAGTATTTTAAGCTAGCTACGCTACGCTGGCTTCTCCAAAAAGGCGCTTTTGTGGTCGTTGGTATGCCAAAACTGACTTCTAATTAAGAGGTCAGAGGTCGGTCAGTAATATTTATGAGCAACTATATCGTCTTCTATAAAAGTAATAGTGCATAAGAAACGTTGTAATCCAGAAATGTCATCCCATAATATTTAGTTTTTAAGAATATAAAAATAGTGTGCTGTAGAGGAAATAATATCCCTCATTTATGTACACAATAGTTTAAAGATGAATAATAAAAGCACTGCGAAATGAGTGTGCACAAAGTAATGTGTAAACATTTTTTTTTTTGCATATTTCTAATTTCAAAGCTTTAGTTATTTACTGGTTTTGGAGATGCATCTCTATAAGCACTTCGGGGGTGTTACCCCAAACATGATAGACGTGTCAAAATCCCGGCCCTGCCTGTGAAGTTTGTCCAAAACTATTTATAATTTTCAAAAATTATTAAGTACAGTATGCTGCGAAAAAGACCCGTTATTTATGAACGAACCTTTGTAGTTCCAGTAGTGTAGTGATAGTAGTAGTAGTATAGAGTAGAGAGAGAGAGAACGATAGAAGTGTACACTGTGTTGTGCAAAAGTGAAGTGGTGATGATTCTTTCGACACTGGCGCTTGGTCAATAACTTTCGACTAAAAGGTCAGCGGTCTAAATGCTTGGTACTAAATCGATTTGTCTTGTCAAGACAAATCGATTGGTATGCTACATGATGGTTTTAAGATGGATTTTAGAATAACTTTGACCTGTGACCGCTCAGTAGGTCAAGTTAGCGTTTTGAAGTATAGCCTATCATCTTTATTTTTATTTTCTGATTTCAAAAATTTAAGTCCTGTTTCTCTAAGTTGCACCGTTCAAAAGTAGTATTGGCAAAACACTAACAGAGCTTCTCTACTTGCTTTTTATCTAATGCTACGATTGTTAGTTGCAATATTAGAACACATAACATACGAAGTTACCAATACCAAATTTCTAGTGTCATAATGTACTTACGAGACAAGTTGATCATAAGATGAGATGGTTCATTTACTTATCTGAGCTACTCATTTAGTAGTTGGGGTACTGGCAAACTCCCAATTAAAAAGCATAATCCAAGTCATTTGAACTGCATGTGTCTTTATATTAACCAATGTTATGTCACTATTTAATCCATTTATCTCAAAGATGTTATTCCATACAAGTGTTCATATGACGGCAAAGTAATACCTCACAATTTAATTTCAACACCTAGAACTCTATCTGAATTAAATAACACTGAAATACCACTAAAATAACAGTGGAGACGACTAACTCACACTCGTCCTAGTACACTTTAATTGTTACCTACTACTACATTAAATACCGTATTTCCCGTTTTACAATCCCCCCACTGACTTAGTCCACAATCTAATTAATTACACTGCATAAAACAGAAAATCTGGTAAGTCAGTCAATAAATCAGGAAATAAATTTTTAAAAAACTGAAGAAAATATACTACTCCTAACTCGTACGTCACAAATAAAAATCAAAAGAATAAATTATTCGTATTCATCTGATGGAGCTGATCGACTGCGGCTGGAACGTTCATTCCTCTGCTTGGCTTTCTCTTTCCACACTGCTTTCTCTTCCTCAGGTAACTTCTAAAATCCGTTCATTTAGCACACATCATTAGTTTGTTTAACTTAAATAAGTCATACATAAAAATCCTATTCCGACTGAATCCCTTGATGTGTGAAACTATTGTAAAAAATTACCTTCCAATCAGCATCAAACATGGTCATGATCTCAGGCAATCCTCCAGCCAGTTTTTCGCCCTTTTCTTCTTCCATTTGTTTCCGACGATACTGAATGAACAAGATGTAACCATTGGTCTTGGTCTTTTTAGACCTTTTGCGAGCAGAATCAATCTTTTTGAGATAACTAGGCCCTTCCACACCATAAGTAAGGGGGACTGGGTCAGCCCCAGTTCCATCGTCAACTTCACCCCCATCATCGTCATCCTCTTTAGGGACAGTCTGGTACTTGTGTTTAATGCTGTTCCACTCAGCTCGTTCTTTAAGTGGGGTCGCTATGTCAAAATTGGCTTTAACAATACCTGTCCATGGCATGTTTTCTTCAAGACCACTCCCACATGGATAATTTCCTCCACCTCCTGCCATTTTACACTTGTTGAATGTTGAAATCTGTAAAACAAGTAACCATATTTATTGAAGGTATTTATCTAATGTTTTGAAAGTCAAATATTTAAAACATAAGGACTGAAGTTCGATTTTAATCCATGACCTAAGGGATTCTCGTAGGATTACTTAAAATGGAAAAGAGGGCCATTAAAGGCTCTACTCTATTATCTATTATTCCACTTTGGTTTTTTATTGCCACAATTCACAATTCACAATCAGAATTATGAATTACGCTCAACGCTCGACGATTAACAATTAACACAGATTTAGCCATGGATTGGAACGTTCGAAGTTGAGACCAAAGAAGACAACTAACTTTACATCACTTACCTCAACAACCTTTGACTAATAAGTAGACAAAGGCCAAAAACGGTTTTTTTATTTATTTTTTGATGTTTTTCAGGTCACTCAAAACACAACAATGACATCAGGTGGAGACAATGATATGGCTATACCAGAAATAGGTTATCTTATCTCATAAAATCTACTGATTCAACTAGTTGTAAAAATGTGCCCTATTCCCCTCCTATCCATCCTAGTAGTGCAGTGCCTAGTAAAAGTATAGTAGTGGGATCCAGATTGATTTCTACTCTTCCTATGGGGCACCCTGCAACATCAACCTTTTTAGCACAATTTCTATCAAAAATTACATCCTACATGAGACTTGCCCCAAAGAATAAGTTAATATTCACTGCAGATATTTCGCAATTTTCGCCTTATCTTTACTAAGTCCATTTTTTCCCTCAAGGGAATGTCCCTACTGCCACAACCTACCCTCATTATCATAACTTCCACAACATGATCCAAACTTTCCAAACTCCTTCTCAACTTTTGATTAAGCTCCAAAGATTTTATGACCCTTGCAAATTACAAACTTTATCTGAAACCTCTAGACTAAAGCAGCCAAAGCCACAACGAACCCCTATTAAATAATTCGCAAAGTTACAAATACTATTTCCCAGTCTAATTAAACCTCCGAATAAAATCTCAATTCACTAGTTTACTATACATGTCTATTTCCCTTCCAAGAGGAATAATGTAAATGATTCCTTCACTTTAATCATCAATCTCATTTGATTAAACCCTGCCCCCAGCCCTCCATAAATAATTCAAACCTTCATGTCTACCTACAAAATACATGGTATCAAATTATTTATACTATTATGAATGATCTCCATTCAACAGGAGTTAATCTCATCCTTGTCTCTAAATTCATATAAATGATTAAACCCTAACACACTTACCACCACCACCCAAGCCCATACCCATGTCATCATCATCATCATCATGGAAAAGACCTTCTCATAATAATAATATACCGAGGGAGAGGGATTCAAGATCGGAATGATAATTATGAGGAAAGTCACCCGGGTATTTCACCGTAAAACCTGTCAAGTGGATGTGTCAAACTCTCCAAGAAATAAAGTACGAATGACTTAACCCACTACCAAATATCTTTTTCAAAGGATATACACCCTAGGTCTATTAACAAATATTGCCTAGGGTTTTCTTCTTCTTCTCAGCCCTTATTAAATACCTCAAGCTTTTAACCATTCCTTGTGAACCATCCACCCCCAACAAGTCCATATCACACAAGAAAGCCCACCCCAGTCGGCTAAAATCATAATACATAATAATAGTAAACATCTCAAATTTATAATTTCAACTCGAATGAGCAGAAAACTTTAAG
>JAQGBU010002057.1:0-10626 GCA_034698605.1 Isotoma decorata | reverse complement strand
AGAAAGTAAGTAAGTAAGTCATACACAGTTAAAAGCAACCCTTTTTAGGTATTGCATGCAACCCTAACCGGGTATAATCTCTCCCTCGTATAAACACCTGGTCCATAAATATCTCCCAGGTAACTCCCGCACACTCTTATCTCAATCCGAATCGGGCTCCTTTTCTCTTGCCGCTATCTACTGTGTTATAATTAGTGACACAATTTCATCCTTTGTATGTGCTTTCATTAATACAAATCTTGTCCATACTAATGCATGGATCTCCGCGAAAACCCGGAGAACTGGTATGCACATATCTACTGGGTTATAATTATTGAGACTTGCAAAATGATTTCCATGAAAAGGGGAAAAAAAATGCAATGAAATGATACACTTTGTTCAAGCCACCAAATATTACTCATCATGACGAAACAGTAAGAGTTAAAACCCTATACCTTCAACATTTGACAGCTTAGGTTTCAGGTTAGATGCCCCAACTTTAAGCAGATGTCCCGAGTTCGAGCCACAGCAGGAGCAAAAACTTTTTGTCAACCGGATGTGAGGGGAGAAAAAAGAGGGTAGATACAAAGCATGATAAATAAAAATGTAATAAAAAAACATGTGTGAACGCACCCCTGCCCCATTTCATGCACGCGATGTGTGTACAGCCCCTGAAGTGAGGTCATTGTATGCTCTTCATACTAACTTCCGCCCCTATGTGCATGCAAACGCGTGGGTCATGTATTTTCCTTCAAAAACTGCCATTTTCTTATTTACCAGCTTTCCATATCTTTGTCGTAGTTCACAACTAAGAAATATTATTTCTTTGGAAATAATGTTTACAAAATCATGGTTTGTACTCAGCTTCTTTTATTAGATTATTGTATTTTAATTGAAAAAGCTGACAAATAAATGTTAAATCTAGTATTCCTTCAATTAGTCGAGAGTTTTAAAATTAAACTGTCTACCAAGTTCCCATTTGTTTTAAAGCATTGCATTCCAATGGTACAACAAGATCCCTACCAGAGCCACATTGGATACACTATTATCAATGCAATACTAACTTTTTATTCATTCTGAACCCCATTTCAAAATTTGTTTCAATTTTGCCTTCTATTTCCACACCCTGAACCCTTTTCAAGTTAAATTGCATTCTCCAAAAAAGTTCGACACTGGATTTATAAATCTCTCAATTTAAAATCGATGAGAAAGTAGTGAAAAGATATGCATCCTCTGAGACAAATATTTTCAGAATTTTTGATACTCTCATCTCATACCTGCAAAAGGCCACGACAGGATGCAAGGCCACCAACAACAACCAATCTTACGTATTAGTAAAGCTATTGATATCAGAAATTGCAGAATTGCGATTGCTATTGCTTAGGCCAAGAGACAATGTAGCATTGGAAGGGACCTCCACTCTGACAATGAAAATAGATACCAAAAAGTAGAGGCAGTGAAGCCAAAGCATCAAATGAAACTGATCTCAAGTCCACCCCACCAGCTGATTGTTCATATAAATGCAGGGACACGTAAAGCAGTTTTCCTTTCCACTTTTGTCAGGGAAATTGCTTGGAAATTTTTTTTCTCTTTTTTTCTATGATCTGAGAACAGTCAAATCTGTCTTATTTCTTTCCATTTTTACCCTTTTTCCTTATCCTCAATAATACATATCTATATGCCGAATACCATGAACGAATAATACATTTCGGTCTTCCTTTATCCCAAATAGCTTTATTTTTCCCAAAAAACCTATGAATTTTACCTTTATTGATATCCATTCCAATACCAAGCCAAACCCAAAGCGTTTTCTTATTATTTGTGCATAAAACTCAATATTGTCTCTGAATTTCTGAGAAGGTTGCAAAAACAAAATGTTTATTTTGCTCTAAATCCTCATTGATGCATCCGGCCTTTAAACTCACATTTACTCAATCAGACAAACTCCGAATGAACAAACGGAATAAAACAATCAGACTTACAAAACCTTACCAATTAAAAAATTTCCTTATTCCTACCTCCTAATATTTACCTATGCTTAACATTCCTAACAATAAATTCTTGCAAATCCAAATAAGACCACGGTGATAAAACATGTTGATATAAAATGGTCCTACAACAATCTATATTGTTATCAACTTCCACATCATCATCGTTCACATTGCATGTTCCATTTCCCAAGTGATCATAAGGGAATTAATTAACCATACATAAGAAACTTATGCCATAATCATACATCCATACTACATATGCGTGCTTCTCAATTGGATATTGAAAGTAGGTTTAACAACATTGATGATCTAACCAAATAGAAAGAGGTTTACCATCTTTGTTACATCCACTCAGGCTCAAGTAGGTATACAAAAGTAATATAAATGCGCGACCTGAGAGGTAAAATGTTCCAAGAGAAAGTTCATCTCTAGAAATTATAATTTTATTGAGCACCGAGAGAGAGTCAAAAAGGGGCAGAAGGACTGAGGTTTTGGTTCACTTTAAGCCGTCAATAGGAATTAGGAAAGTTGAATGGCTTGAGACTGTAGTGAAGAGGATTATTGTTGAATAGAGTTGTAATCCATCTACGCTCTCATACCTACATAACTCCCATTGCACATTTAATGTACTTTTAATCTTAAACACACAGGCAAAGTAGAACTTCAACAACTGCAATCCTAACCTACCTAAAATACACACATATACAGACAGTAGTAGTTTAACCCCTTTAGTACTTTCTCATTTTACAGACATCTCTGATATGGGGATAATAGTTTTCCATAGTTGGATATTAAATATTATGTTCATGTTTGAATTTATTGTGTTAGCTCTAGGGTCAACATACAAGAAAATCCTTCCGGCAACATGGAATATGAAAGCATTCCCATTTTACATCCCCTTCTTCCTCTCCTCTTCCCCAGCTATTATAGTCTAAGGTCCCACAATAGAATTATTTATGTTCAAAGAGCTATTTTCCACTTTGTAATAAACTACTAGGTTTTTAATTGCTCAGAGATTTAGACCAGTAGTCTATACATTATGTATAGGTATAGGTGTATGTATGAGTGACCCCAGTGTAGTAGTCTAAGGTTAATTTCTCTGCTTAATGTCTATTGCAATTTAATGAACCTTTACGTTTTAATATCCCCATGTAGACAGATATGTACAATGTGGAAATAAGTAGGATAGGAAATATTACACAGATTTGACATTTTAGGCGGATTATGATGCCTTTGGATACCAAAATGGTAGGGGAATGTATACTCAGATGAAATATGTATGGAGTACTAATTACTAATAGATCAGCGTGGTATTAAGAAAGGTTTGACGACATGTGATAATATATAGGGATATGTTGAGGCTGCCAGTTTAGTTGTAAATCTGTCTGGAATAACTTTGTGGTAAATCTATGTTAAGCTTCTCGTTCAAAAACTACTTATCTGTAGTTACCTCAACCAACGTCATTCTAAATTAAAGTAATCGGTTTTACCTTTCTGTTTGGTTTTCTGTGTTTAATTCTTTCAGTTTTAATTTCATTCTACTTACTAACATACGGCTCCGATTTGAAATTGCGGTGTGAATAAAGATAAAAACATACCTAATAAACAATGCTGGATGCCTAAAATTTTACTAGGCATCGAATTTCTATTAAAATGACACACGAGGAGTTTTATAAAGTAAGGTTACATTCTTTAAGTACTCCATAAAGCATAGGAATGGATGACAAACACACACATCCATTTTAATTCATATCTAAAGATTTACGTATTACGTTTTAAATATTAAATATTAAATAAGAATTGAAAAATAAATGAAAGACCGCAAAAGAAGATCTACAGAAGAATAAATCAACGTAGGTAGATTATTTTTACTTGCATTCCAACTCACAACTAAACTAGGTACATAAAATTAAATCTATCATTGCCTAAATCAGAATGTGATAATTTAAAACTGCTGTAAATTAAACTTCATGCCTTAGTTAAAAATTCCACAGCCACAGAAGCTTCTTGTTAAACCTCTCAAAAAAATGTCAGATCATTAAAATTGAATCCAACTTGCCATTTATTTGTCAATTTAATTGAACTTAGCAGTTATTTCAAACAGACAAATATTCTAGTTTTTTTACTTTATTTGGGAGACAAAAAACCCACAAAAAACGCCTCAAGCATGAACGTACCGATTTCTTAAGACATACTTACATTTGCCCCAGCGACCTGCTTAAGATTAGCAGCTTAAGGTTGCCTATATAAAACTAGACAACTAACTCCCATTCATCAAGCTATAAAGTTCACATAAATCTTGTAAAAAGTACAAAACAAACCTGCTCCATTATAAAAGAAAGCTTTAAAACGTTTATAAACGGAACTATACAGTTTTACTTTAACCTAATAAAATATAAACTTCTATTTGCAGTGTAATAAGTTATTAAACAAAGAGTTGCAGAATGATATTTGTGGGAAACTCATGTCTCATGTCTTACTGAAGTAAGCCTCTTAATCTCATTTAAAATTAAAATTACTCAAGGCTGAATAAATGGACAGAGATCGAACCAAAACAAAAGAAAGGAAGTGAAAGAAGATTTTACGGTTTAAAATGATGAAATAAATTTTTGTCAGATTTAGTAATGAATTCAGACGTCAAGGGGGAAGAAAAGGGGGCACAGTTGGAAATTTCCGGTAAGAAAAGAGTAAAATCCTTCAGAGAGTTTGCTGGCTGGAGGACAGCTCAAGTCTATCCTAGAGGTTCAGACTTAGTTCCAGCTACAGTAGGTATCGATCATAAGTTTTGTGTTTATTTAGAATTAAAGCATGTTTTACAATATTTTAGCACACTCAACAATATGCAATCCTCAGTTACTTACTGTCTTATTTTAGCATGCTAAATATTTATAAACCTAGACAAATTTTTGTTTTCAGTATATTTCAGTTCTATCATTCCTGGTTCATTCCTGTCCTCATATAAAAGGAAATAAGATCAATGCAAATGCAAAGCTCGTTAAATTGTTAAATATGCAGTTTTTATAAAACTTCAGTTAATACGTTAAATGAGTTGGGATAGCCTACGTAAGACTATGAACTTTTGTGCTCCATGTCCTATATAGTATAACTGGAACTCATCAAATCAAACAAATTACACTATCAATTTTATGAACGGTACCTAATGTTTGATAGTTACTTACTGAAGATTGCGATTATATAAACGTAGAAATGATACACATCTTCTTGTCTGAACATAACATAAAAATACAGAATGGAAAGAAAGAGCTTGGCTTTAGGCTTCTTCGCCTTTCACTCTGAGGAGAAAGACTTAAGGGAAAGCAACTGAAGAAGTGGTCTTTTAATAATTCTATCGTTTCCTCCAAATGCATGAGAATCTTTGCAGATGTTAAACGGGATCTTGGAGTTATGAATTACTAATATTTGGCTTAGAATGAAAATTGAATTAAAGCAAGTGGATATTCTCGCATATTGTTTCATCTAGCACTATGTGTATATGCAAAGGAACGATACCCTTGCTTTGGTTGACTGTGACAAGTCAATTTTTGTTGCATTTACTAAAAATTACGGAAAACAAAGACACTTTAATAGTTTCTAATTTTAATAGGGCTCCTAGTTTATATTGCAAGATGTGTTTTTTAAAGTTGATTTTAGTATTTTTCTTTGCGGTGAATTCCTTTGTAAGTAAACAGCAACAATTTATCAATTCGGATAAGATTGAGGTATTTTCATGAAACTTAACTTTCTTGGATGCCAAAAAAGAGCTCGTGTTTTTACTTATGTTTTATTCCTGTCTCGAGGTTGTCGAATTTAAAATATTATTGGCTACCCTTCAGTTACTACTAATTCAACTAATTCCGGGTACTATAGGGAAGGGTTTTGGCCCTTTATAGGGACCATTTTAAGTAGCACTTGTGAAAATGTTGGTTTTTTAAAAAATAATTTGAACATTTAATGAAAAACTGCAAAAAGAAATTTTAAATAAAATTATATAACACACATGAAGCAGGGTTTAAAATTTTTAGTAAACTTTAATGCAACATTAAACAAAATTTTAAATCAACCTTTTTAAAAAATAGTACATAGCGTAACATATCATATAATACGCCATTTTAGTATACCGTTTGTATCGTTTACTAATTTCTAATTCTTTTGTTCCTCCAAGTGCTCTTCTATGGGTTTCAAGTACTGTAGTAATATTCCATTCTCTTTATGCATAGCAGGAAGTCCTCATTTTTACAATTTCCCCTTAAAACAAGATACGAAAATCATTTGAACATTAAACTCTAGAAATTCAATAACATCTCTTTCAAATTCAACTTTTACTTCACTTCCCTTGATATTGTTTAATGTCAAAAGAACTAATCAGTCGAGTCTTCCTCTTTTATTCTTTTGGCTCATTCCCTACTTCAAGAGTTTAATAAAATGTCCACTCCAGCGATATTATAATTTAGCCTTTTCTCTTTTTCAAACTTTATGATACTTCTTTAAAGCGAAATGTGTATATTCTGTAGAAAGGTAATTTCTTCCTCAGTAGTAGTTCCAAGTGTTCAAATTCTTGACATTCAGAATCACGCAAGTAGCTCAAGCTACCTTTAGTAGCTAGTGTTTTAAAACAAACGATTTTTTGATTACGTTTTATTCTTTCTTAAAATGAAATGGGCTTTATACCAATTTAGAAGAAATTAAGGGAAATGATAAATAAAATTCTTTTCTGAAGTATTATGAGAAATACTTAGTATCATGTAATAAAATAAGAGTAAATATTTGTCCCAATTTTACATTACTCTTAGACCATCCCAAGACTTTTTGAAGTTTAGTAAAGTAAATACTAAGCGTTTAGAACTGAAACCCTCCAGCAAGCAAAGCTATCCTTAATTTGGCATTCCATTTAAGACATTCTTAACCACTAACATGCAATCTAAGCTAAACCCGTCTTGTGGTGTCAACTAATGAGCATAACTGGAGCAAATACTCCTAAAAAATTCCAAACAAAACAACAAATCCTTACTCAAAATGATATTAATTAAACCACTGCAAATATTTAATTCCACACTGTTAAATAAACTTAAAAGTTGGTCACTAGTCCCTAGAAATGTGGTAACTCCTTTCTTTAAATGTTTTGAATATTCAAACACAAAGAATTCAGCATTAATAAATAAAACACAAGGAATTAAAACAAAAGAAAGCTTACTCATGTATGTTGACAAAAGAGGAAGATGGGACAAGAAAGCTAGGCTACTTCTGAGCCGTACGTGTTTGTATCTGCCCCAGGCGAACTCTTAAGACGGAATGTGTTAAAATAAAGGGTGTCTAGAAGGTGGGGACCCTTCACCAATAGAAAAGTAAGTAGACATAATACCGATTTCTCCAGTGAGCCAAGTCACTCATCTAAGTAGAAAATTTCTTCCTTAACACTGCATTACCCTTGGAGGGGGAATAAGAGAAAAAGCAACAGAGAAAGCAGTAGGAACTTTCTCCTACATAAAGTGAGTATAAAATGTATGAAAAGTTTTTCCAGTATCAGCATGATATCACCCACTAACCAGTAGGACCGTCAGTAGGACCTAAAAATACAACCGACCACGACTTGTTTGTTTCCACTAACAAAAAGATGGAATACGCACTTGGACTACAACAAGGATCGGCTTCAACTATATACTTACTCTTTGCTTCCTCCCTTGCTTACTAGTGTGGTTTTTCGCGTTTTTATTTTGGCTCACGTATTCTTTTTCCCTACTTATTATTATGCTATATTGTATATCCATCTTGAAAACACAATTGGAGTAATGGCTTTAGGTTTAGCTTGCCAAGAAGTAGTGAGTCTGAAATTCCCGTCTAGAATGGGAAAATAGCAAAACTGATCTAAATTCAAGTCGCAAATGAAAAACGGAAATACCGGGTAACTCTGGAGAAAAACTTGCCCTTTATCATTTATTTGCCTTTTTCTTGAGAAAGTAGCCTGCTATCGAAAAAAACTATGTTGAACTTATTATTATTATGTTTTACATAGTTAAGGAAGGGTACTACTCTTTTTCCTTTGTTGTATTTGTGCCAACAGCAATGTTGTCTTGATCATACTTATTTACGAAATTTTTTTGACAACTGAATACCTTTTATATTGGATATAGAAGAAAGAAGAGAAATAGCTAGTTGAATCCAGTGAACTTACAAAGTCTTTAAGGCTAACAATAGATTTTTTTTCACTCAACTTAAGAATCAATTTGAAGGGCATTTTCTTCCCTGTTTCAGTCAAAATCAGGAAAATGATCTGTAATAATTTAAATTTATGTAGGAGATTTTAAGAAAATTTATTTTGTATATTTATTAATGCTCCAATAAATATTTTGACAGTAAAAAAGACAAGTGCATAGTTAACCCACTTTCAAAATGGAAGTACAAAGTTAAAATACCGAATAAAAATACATTTTATAAACGTCTGCCTGTGTATAATATGCAATACAAGCTGATAAAACAGTGATCTTTAGCCTAGAAGAAATACAGCTTCCGAGGTCACAGGTCATATGCAACTTTTCCCCATTTTCCACTGTAATAATCTCACAAGCTGACTTCTTCTAAAATAGGTAGAGTGGAATTAATCCTTCAACTAGATAAATGTCCTTTGCAAAACTGCACATACTGGTACAAACACATGCATCATTCCATCCCTACTTAATATTTTTTATCGCATCCCCATCTTTCTCTTTTTGGCAAAAATGGTGAGCTGGCATCAACCACTGGGCACATGTATTATAAAATGCAAATTTTCCCCAGGTTGATCGATAGCAAGATGTAACGGTGTGGAAATGCTCAGCCATTTCAAAAAGTGGCAAATTCCTTCCCAAGAGCCAAATTCAACATAGTAAGATTTTATCATTCTGTCTGTCTTTGGCCAATTAATCAACCCAACATTCATATGTCATCAGAGAACACTATGCAAATACCAGTATAAAAAACTACAACAAAAAATACTAACCTATTAACAACCCCTCATCTTGCTCCTCCAACCTATTTGTTATTCAAATAACATAAAACTGAAATAATCCGGTGGAAATTGACCTTATATAATGGTGTGAAAAGTGCTAATATGTTTTCCATTACACTTCCACCAACCCCCATCAACATTAAGGATGTATACACAAAAGTCCTCTAGATAACTCTGAATAAGCACTTTCTCCCTACATACACGACTGGTTGTATAAACCAAGACTTATCTTTAGAGCAATAGGACCTTTTATATAAGAAATAAAATAAAAAAGGTTACAACCAAAGGAAGAAATATTCAAGAAGTGAATTTAATGTTATTTCATACTCTTAGAGAGGCAGAGGGGGTTAACAGAAAGTCTTTTTGGTTAGAAAAGTTTCACGTAGAGCCGATAGAAATGAATCATGAATATATGAGAAATTGAGCATGTGAATAAGAGAGTGTTGTAGTATGTACAAAGTAGTACGTACCACATCCTTCTATGTGTTACCAAATACTGTTACTAATACTATCTATCTTAGGAATCCAAATGGAGTCAAGTCAAGTGAATTGGAGTGAACTAAAAAGTGAGGAGAAATCCTTACTTAGTGATCTCATAATATTATAGCTTTTTATAGACTACTGGAAAACTATCTAGTAGTATTAGTTTTAACACAAGATAGAATGAAGTATGCTTACACTGCAGAGAATAATACAATGCATTTTTCCACTTGGGTTGTTTTCTTACAGCTTTTATACAATTGATTTTGGACAACCCTGTAAAATCCTGAATTTAGATATAGATACTCATATTAAACCCTTTTTGGGATTATGATTCTAAAATCTTTTAAAAAGAAAGGATAAAAAGTAGGAAAAACCACATTCAATTCTCTGTGTATATATAAAGAGCTTTGACTTCCTTCACTTCTGTTCTTGTTTTACATGTTATGAGTTGCATAATAATAGTTTCTTGTGAAAACTATGTAAAAACTTGGATGTACATCATACACAGTATTAGTTAGATCAGAATAATGCAATGCAACTTCATTTCACTCTCTACTACTTTACTCATTCAACTGATGGAATTAATTTATACAAGAGAAGCAATGTCGTTTGAGCTTTTAGGTTGGACCATTGTCCTAGGGTAGTTGGGCGGTGGGTGAGAGGACCTTTCTTTTTTATTTCATTTATAGTTTCAAAGTCAACAGTAAAAAATAGTTAGTGTTTTAGTGCAGTTGAACTACTTCCGATTCCTTAGAGCATACGATTCAGACTGAGACTTTGTGCTAAAGGAAGGAGACAGGATCTCCGCTGCTATAAAATTTTTCTAAGATGCCGTTTATTTTTCAAGTCATAATTTACTGCAGTAGTATTATTCTCTCATGTTATTCTTAGTCATTTAAGACATACGAGGTATAAATAATGCAAGGAAAATTTGACAGCGGTTAAAAAAAAATATTGAGCTAGAAATAATTTAATTATAAAAATCATTCTCTCTATTTTTGTGTTAAGAGATTGAAACGAAGAAACTGCTGTTTTTTTATTATAATTTTGTAGCTCATGCAAAATTTTGTTTTATTAAATATGAAATTTAGCTTTCTAAAGAATAAAAATTAAAGAATGCCGGTAAATAGCTCCTGCACATTAGCGCCTGCACATTTGGGCCCGCACATTAGCGCCTGCACATTAGCGCCT
>JAQGBU010002056.1:0-10628 GCA_034698605.1 Isotoma decorata | reverse complement strand
TTGCAACTCGATTTGCCAAAACAGTTCCTATGCATTTTTTTCTTGCCTAATTGAGATCTTTAAAATGAGCTATCACTTGTTCCAATAGGCCCTTGACACCCGAAAAAGTCTCCTCGTAAGAAGTTTTTTTTAGTATATTTGGCGAGCTAGTAGCAACAACCACTGGATTCCCGTTTTGTTTTATCAACGTAAAATGTAGCTCAACTTTATATGCGTGGATTTGAATGAGTAATAAACCATGACAAATGGATGTAAGAAAGTATCGTTAGATTTTCTTTATATGTTTACTTATGTTTTGTATGTTTAAATTGGTGGGTGTGTCCGAATTGGCCCGTATTCGAACTTGAATCGTTTTTTGACCCTAGGAACCCATTTCTGAAAACAATTCGAAAATCTTGTTCCTGTCAAATGCTATTGGAGTCCGGACACCAGACGGACAACAATAACTAATAGCAGGGAAGGGAAGGGTGACCATCTGTCCCGGTTTTAGCAGAGAAATATTCCGGTTTTCCTACCCTGTCCCGACCTTCCGAAAATGTCCTGGTTTCTGGTAAGCGTCCCGGTTTTTTATTGAAGTTTTTAAACCACACGGATTTTTAAAATACTGCAACGGGCGTGGTGATTCAAACTATTACAAGTACATTTTTGATTGTTGACTGTTATACGAAACGATAACTTTGAATTTAATTTTTTACTGACAAAATTTCTAATTGAATACCCCGAATCAGCGTTGGTATTGCTGCAAGTCTCCATTTTTTTAGCCCGAGCCTAGGGCTTATTTCTTCTCAATTCATCCTGCAAGGCTGACCCCGCCCATTCGGTCCCCCTAATAACAGTTGAGCAATCCCGCAAAAATGTCTACAATTCGTCCTGATTAACTCATTGCACAGGAATGCGGAAGCACCAGGTTTAGTATCCGTTATGCTTATTACTACTATTAAGCCCGTTCTAAGAACAGGTAAAATAAAAGGTCACATTTAAGATACAAATGATTTAAAAAAAGCAATTAGTATTTATTCTGCATCTTAAAGAGTCTTATAAATCATCCCGATGGATTAATGGGCAAGGGATTAGGCTTTACCAGCAAGTTAGGCTTTTAGTTTTCCTACTCATTCCTGCCCTTTTTCCATCTCCCGTTATAATTCTGGACCTAAAGGGAATAATTGTAACTCCCGTTGCGTACGCCGTCCCGTTGGTCAATCTACTGATTTTAAATACGGAGACATGGCTAGGAAATTTTTCTTTTCTAAATGCCGTATCTCGTTCTTTTGAACGGCTAAACCTTCAGCCACTTCAAAATTCCATAGACTGAAACACAGATGAACGGCGGAGGCTTTTTATAATAGTAGATTATTTATCCAAAAGGAGGAGATTGGAACACGTTTTCCTCGTTTTCTTTGTTTCTTACATGAAAAAATTTTAATACTTCTTGTCACAATAAGTCTTCTCATGCTATCGCAAACTAAAACTCTAACGATTGTTAACGTGTAACTTTTACTGCAGCAGAAGGCCTGAGAATGGAAAGCCGTGTTTTTAACGTAACACAATTATCGCAACAATTTTTAATTTCAAATTTTAAAAATTTTTTGTGAGGTCATTTAGTAACCAATTTAAAATATAAAATTGGTAAGTTAATTTAGAGGTAAGTACGATTTGCATGATCTGTTTTATTGGAATTTTGATTTAGGGTGTTTTTAACATTACTTGTATCAAAGGGGATGATTAAGCAGAGTGACCATCCGTCTCGGTTTACCTCTAACACACCCCGGCCCGGTTATCACACCTTATCCTGGTGTCCGGAAAGTGTCCCCGTTTCTCGTAAGCGTCCCGGGATTAGTATTTAGTTGAGAATTCAAAGCCCATACTGTACATTAACACAAACGAAAATGTAAGAACAAGAACAACTATACACTATACTATTTGAAAACCATATAGGCACTTAATTTCTTACAGGGTGCTTCAATTAAAAAGGAAGACCCCCTTAAAGTCTGAATTCATCATTCATATTTTATTTCATTCCTCATCTCCAACCCCAGACTCTAGCTTCTGAAGAAATTACCCAAAATTAACCCAAAGTGATTGCCAGTCGGTGATAAGTATCAGAATTCTTTTTCCGATGGGGTTTTTTCTTCTTGATTAATGGTCACCCTATCTCTGGTTTGTGGGCATAATGCATAAAGCAAGCATGTGTTCACCTATAGGGATGGAACTATATTACGAACTATAACTACATCTAAAAGTGTTTCAATCCGTAATTCATGGGACATGTATGTATAATCATCATCATAGAGATTAGGCTACAATATAATTAGTAGCTATAAAGGCCGGCTAGCAAATATTGAAATTTCCTGTCGACAGTAAATATCACTGTAGGAATGGATAAAAGGTGTGCTATGTTATGTTAGTGTGCGAGATGGTTTGAGGCAACTGGGCGAGTGGCCTATTCTATCAGAGAAAGACTTCTCACTACTTTACGAATGGGTTTAGTTACACTACTACTACTACAATACAATCTACACATTCACTCAACATACATACATACATGACTGAATGAATAGGTTGCTATATAGGGTTTTAAAGAACGAGTTGAGATTTCTATTGTATTTGGTACGCACACATCAATTTTATATTAGGATTCACCAAAATCTTAAGCACTGTTCATAAATGTCGTGAAAAAATTTTGCACATTTTTGGGTGTTTTACTTTGTTGTCTTAATTCATTCTGGCATCAAATATAAAACCCTTAGAGGTTGGAAGCAATTCGAAGCAATGTTTAAGTCACGGAACGGTACCTTCCAGTGTCGATCATTCTAAAAGTCTCCCATAATTGTATCGGCTCAAAGGGACAAATGCCTTATCTGAAGGTTGTTGAAAAATTGCCAAATTATCAAACTTTTGCATACATTATTGTAGGGACGTGATGGATGGATGGCCCGTTGTGCTACACACACAGGACCTAGGCAGGCCATGCATGCCACAACAGCACTACTACAGAGATCTGCCTGTAGTAGACTGCAGAAGAGATCCAAAGTACGTTCTTACTTACGTTAGATGTTCGTTAGGTTATTATTATACTACAATTTTTTCCTTGTGTTTTGTACATGATGTGTACGGTGCTGGGGCTCTTAGCGCATAGTAATACGAATGTATTTTGCTTTGCTGCTCGTAGTCTCGTAACGCTGATACGATGACACTCAAGAGCACTTCCCCAGACGATAACCCTTCATTAAGTAGCGGAGCTACTTTATGTGAATGCTCATGACGTCTGTCTGTCCGTCTGTAAACGCTCTAACTTTCCACAGTATCAATGTTTTCAAATTCTGTTTCCACATGTGAATAGATGAGGTCCAAAGGCAGGTAAAGTTCGATAATGGCCCAAATCCGCCGCGCCCCGGTGGCTCCACCCTGTATAACAATAGCAGTAAATCTGCTATAACTTATCACAGTCAACTTTTTTAATTTGGTTTTCAGTTATGCATACTTTGGCTCTAAACTCATATTCATGGGGCCCGCCAAGGGGGTGTGGCTGGGGCGAAGTGAAATTCTGAGTTTTTGGGTGTCGCAGTGTGCACTGGTAATTTTGAACACATTGTAAACCAACCGAATCAACTTTGGAGTGTCCAAATCTATACAATTATCTACCTGTCAGTCTGACAATCAGAATATTTTCAGTCTCCTTGTCTTTCAGTCAATCAGTTCACCAACAACCATTTGAGATTGCTCCGCTTCTTCAATATATCCTTTTGTAATGGTTTATTTTAAACTAGCCCGAGAAGAACTTTCCATATTTGGGATTTCTATCAACACTTGACTTTCACTCATCACATCAGGTAAAAATGTTGTACCACGTGATAATACAACTAAGCTACCACACATGCCTAGGGACGCTTGGACATGAGGTCAAAAGTTTTAGGCATCAGACCCTTCTCTGGAAGCCATTTAGTTTAACCCTTTCCTACTTAATGGTGGTCTTCACAAAGACCTCTCCGTCATTGCATAAAATCTTATTTCTTTTATTAGTTGAATAAAAATATAAGTCATAAAAAGTTTACCTCTCCTTCCACATAATTATTAAAATCTCGGGACTTCAGTTAAGGATAAATCCTTACTGGAGTGACCCAGGTCAAACGGGCATAAGCAACCCGTTACAATGTGTTACTTAAAAAAAATATCCTGAGCGTTTTATAAAACTGGCAGAATTAATCGGAAGACAAGTAACATTTATATTGGTTGAGGCAGTACCATCGGAAAATTTTCGAACTATCATGGTACGGTGGTGGGATTATTATAACGGTGCGGTGGTAGGCAATAACATGTGCCGCAGGTAAATTGTACCCACCACGACGATGCATGTGCAAAATAGAAATGGCACAAGCCACTGGAGCAGATATAATGGCAATCCGTTTGAGGGGACTGCAGGACAGGGTAAAGAAGCAAGCTACCTTCAAAACATTCTTCGTTACTTTAATTTTCTATTTTAAAGTAGTAAAAGTTAATTGTTTTTTTTGTTCTGAAAATCGTTACTTATCTAAAAGAAAATTTCATCCATCCGCATCCTGACATTCTGACTGTGGAGAAAAATTATCAATTCGCATTTAGTAGAATTAAATTACCTACTTTCTCATACTAAGAATTTTTTTTATAGAATCATCTTACATCTCTGGATCTTTCGTTTATGTGGGAGTAGAGTAAATACCACTTCAGGATGGCTTCTTTGGAGACACCAGGCTACCAATTATGCTAATTATGAAAACTGCCTCTAACCTTTAATATTAGCGAATCTTTAAAAAAACATTTGATATTTAATATTGACAACAACTTATTTCTACGAATCAGCCTGGAACCAATAAATAACGTTAAAAAACAAAATTAACCCCGTAATACCCTGATAGTTCAAGATGCTCATACATGGCTAGTCAAATTGACAACCCGAAAATGAATGAATCCCCCACTGTGCCTATCTAACAATTTTAACCCTAAAAGTATTAGTCTCTACGGCAATTAAATAGTTTTTTGCTTCATGCCAGAACTTCAGTACAATTCATGACATTTTTCCTCGTTCGTTGATTTGACGAGTCATCGAAAATCAATGGTTTAAATAGCTTATCAATCCCCATCTCGTTTAATTCTCAACGACGTAAGTATTATTTCTAATCATGGTAACCGAATAGTAATCAGTTGACTGAATTGAAATCCAAAATTGGAAGCGACGGAGAGTGGTTGTTGCAGTTGCCGTAAAATGCGATTTAGAACCTCCCTAAATAACTCCCCAGGTCTGGCGACTGGTTAAAAAAACTCCTCCTACAGGGATTTAGCCCCATCCTATAAATATAGCTTATTAGTGTTAGACATACAAAAACAAATTGAAAAACTGGAAACAGAAAGTTAACAAACTACAAAGCCAGGATATCCTTACAACCAACTTTTAGTATTTCAACTCTAAAATTGTAGAACATTTTGGCGCTCAGGCTACAGGCTCAGTGATACCCCCACCCCTGATAAAAAGAAGTGTTGGCACTAAAGAAACTTCAAAAAAATAAATAGTTATTATCAGAAAAGATAATTATAAAAGTAAACATAACAAACAAACCTAACATAGAAAACACCAAAGAAAAATTTTTATTCTTCAAAATCATATATCTAGAAAAATATATTAAAACAGATACCCAAAAAGATAAAAAATCAACCCATAGGATATAGAGCCAATCATTAAAACATTACCAATAAATCTAAAATCGAAAGCAACTATATTAGCAAAAGAATAAACCACTATTATAATAATTAATGTCAGACCAGAAAATCGAAATAAAACATAAGCAGTACAAAAAAAATCTAGAAATAAATAAAAATAAAAGAAAATTAAAATTTTATTATTAATTATTTAATAAACTTAAACTACAAAAATGTTAATGTACTCAAGTAATCCCCTCCGTGTGTACGTCTTATAATGACCAAGATGGAAAGACCAAGCGCCCCTTCACACGCAGTAAAAGTTAAATAAATCAAAGAATAAAAAAAGTTTTTACCACAAAAATATAAAAAATATAAAAAATAACCCCAAGACTGTAAACTCAAGTCTAAGCAAAGTAGATAATAAATGTTCACGCTTTGAAGAAAAAATTCATAAACCAGAAAATATAAACAACATAAAAAAATAAAAGTAACAAGTTTTTATAGTTTAAAAATAAAACATTAGTCTTGTAAACCAAAAATTGAATGTTCATAAAAACTTCAGAAAAAATCCGTATGCATGGTGGGGTCTGACGGAATTTTATATGTAAAAGCTCAAATAATCAAGCAAAAGTAGGACCACTGCTATGCACTGAAAATCATTTCTTTAGTGTCCCCTTTGAACAAAATTTGATACTTTGAAGTCTAACAAGTGCTTCCCGGTTATAAAATCAAAACTTAAGTTCGATTCCCAGATTCCATTACATATCCTGAACTAAGCTAAAAATAAATTCCTTCCGTAAACTTAATAATGACCCAATACATTCCAATCTATTAAATTTTCTAAAATAATTTTTTTTCAATTACAGGACTAAACCATTAGGTAGCAATCAGTTTTCCAACTGCCGTCGGCAAGATAGTTTAAACAGCAAAAGGCATATTGTCATTCGATAAATTAAAACAAATTCAAAATTTGGGTCATAGAGAAGGGTGGAACGGTTTGGGCGATCCCAGTAATAGATCGCAAGAGTTTTAATACGTTTATCGCCACGTAAGCACGTCACCAGAAAATTCGTATTTCAAACTTCGCAATTTTTTTATTGATGTCCGACGCACGTTGATGTGGAAATACCTCAAACTGTTCCCAACATTTGAACTGTGAGTGCTAGAAATAGGGTGGAATCGAATGAGGAATAGGAAAATGTATGTGTAAATCCACTGACTGAAATATCATACGGGACGCTACCTAGCCTCTTCTTTTACATACATCTAATGCCTGAACCTTTGTACATACAATGGATGTACCATTACCATTCAAACCCTCATGTTATAAATTATACCATCTACTATCAAACGATTTTGATATAAGTTCATTGAAAAGGGTTAGATTACATTATATTATAGTACATACATTAAGAAGAATGGCTGACTACAACTAATACACTGACTAGGCTGACAAAATACACACGAGAGAGAGACGAAAAATTATCCAAAAAAAGAATTATCAGAAACTTAAATTACTAAAAGTCCTCTCATTAATTTAGAAACTTTTGAATCCTACTTTTAGTTTTAATTATATAGAGATAGTCTATTTGGATCAGGACAGCCCTTTTTACATTTTTGGGACGGGACGGCCGACGGGTGAAAGGAACCCGTAAAACTAAGTCAATTTGAGGTAAGTACCCAACCTCATCATCCTTAATCCATTCATTTTTGTCATTCTACTATTATTATGATGGATTTTGTATAATATTCATTAGGTTTAGTATATGAGTCAATATTATACACTAAAAATCCTCCTTAAACCGTTTAGACTCACCTTGTAATAAATACCCAAACAGCACTGATTTAATTTCAAATATCCTAGTTCAGTCCACAGTGAGTGCTGATTAGAATTGTGAATTAATTGTTGAGGCTTTCATTTCACCGAATTCCATAGTGTGTAGTGGGTTGATTTGGAACTGTGAACTGTGGGTGGGTGGGTCAAAAATCTGTAACAATACACAATAAAAGTGAAGTTAAGTCAATTCAATTGTGTTTCTGTAATTTTTTTTGTTGAATTTCAGGTGAACGTTAGTGTGCATAAAATTAATCAACACGCCTCGATCAACGGTAAAACGGAGAACCCCTTCGTGTCCAACTGTCAAGTAAGTCAATTGTTGTGAGTCTTGTGGAAGATTGAGTAGGAAAAGTTCCAAGCTTTGAGTAATTGTTGAATTGACCTTCGCTTCTTATGGAATAGAGAGGTCAGAGGTTGGAGGTAGGGGCTGGCCAAGATTTTTATTTCGAAACTGGAAAACTTAAATCAGCAAATAAGGAACATATACCAATTCACAATCAATGCAATGTAATAGTATACAAATTACAAACAAAATAGGAAATAAACCATAGATAGTGTAGATCTTCACGTGGACGTGGGCGTGGGTCTTCCTTCCTTCTCGGCTCTGTGCTTTGCACTGTCTAAAGTGATAAATAGTGAATAGTTGAGGTCTTGAGGTACTGTTTCTTTATCCACATCCATCTAAAAAACATAGTATTTATTAAAAGAATTTTTTGAATCATTTTGGACTGTGACAGACACTCAATATGCTAATGTATTTTTATAAACTGAGCTGGAGTTCCACATTCCACAATTTAGTATTTAAAAGACCTAAAAAACCCAGTGTGTTGTAGTTGTGGCAGTTACTTTAATGCATTGCAGGAGAGACTGGTTTCGAATCGTTTGGTTTTATGACTTCGTCAATCAATGTCAGTCATTACGTAGCGTAGGCAGGTAACAAAAATGAAAAGAACAAAATTTTGGGCACCGTAAAATTTAAAACCTATTGTATAATACGTGATATGTAATACTAAGAAGGGTTTCAATAGGCAATGCAGGTACAAATGCAGTGTCAATATTTGAGAATAATATGTCCTTTGTGCTTTGATATTCATAATCAGCCTTAAAAACAGACTTCTTCTGTTTTTCAATAATTAGTGTGATGTGATGGAGGAGTTCCACCAAAATGAAAATGTTTTTGTTCTATCTAGGTTCAAGGCTAGAACAAGACCATGCTTCAAAAATGATTCTTACACTTTGTTAGTAAATAGTAGCGGGTAGTTGACACACAGGTAGGTAGAATATCATCATCTGTCCATGTAGTAGTGTAGTAGTAAGTTAGTCATTCCTCACATTCTTGATAATTCGTCATAGATTGTCGATTTCCTCGATAGTAGAGCTCGTGGCAAGAGCTCTTGCCATGCGAACAATTCCAGGTTTTTACACATTTGTCGGAGTCAGTTTCAGATCAGTCCAATGCCTCTAGGTCTTAAGTACTTGCAGCTTTAAAATTTAATGTTTACATCGTATTTCGGCCTATTACTATAAATTACTGAAATGACGCTTCTACCTATCTCCCTCCCTTACTTCATTCGCATTGTAGAAAGAAATAATATGAACTGCTACAATGCTACTAACTATTATCGCCGTTAAATGTATCATTATAATTGAAATTATGTATATACGAAACCGTCTCTAAACGGTTTGTAATGTTAGTTTAGTAATTAATCTATATGAACGTTTGGATTTGAATTTTTTCCTAAAAACTTGTCAATGAAATAATGGGTTGAATTAGGGTTTTGGTACCAGATTTTTCTAAGTTTTTTTCCGCGTGTTTAACCTAACCTAACATTACCGAACGAAACGTAATCGAACCAAATGTAACCAAGCAGAAAGTACACCAGGGAAAAAACTTAGAAAAATCTGGCAACAAAACCCGAATCCAACCAAATAATGTCTTTCAAGGTTATGGTACTAAATTTTGTATATTATGAAGAGTTTACACCATAGGTAGTCCCAAATGGATTTAAGTCGAGTTTTTCTGGATGCTAGATTTTGAATCGTTTTTAAATAAGCTACCCCCGACCCAACAACACGACACAAATCTTAAAACAAGCCTGTTGTTTTTGATGAAAAGGATAAGGGATAACTATGAAGGAAATAAAACACTGACATAACTGAATGTAAATATTTTGGCAGGTCTTTCTTACCTGTTGTGGTCACCTTCACCTATAAGTACGATCAATGATACACTGATAAAATAATACTGATATTATGTATTAAAAGCAATACAGTATTGCCCACAAAGATTACATTACAAATTAAATGCAGGGTAGATAATGCAGCTTTTCGTATTTGTTGACAAAACTGTGGAACTTATGTTAATTAGTATGTTTTCGACTTTCGAAAATAGTTCTTATTTAGAATTACATAATTAATAATGATTTTTATTTCCGTTAACAATAATAGCCAGTATGAATGAATATTTAACGCGACTAGAATCAAGAGGATGAGTAACATCTTGGAAGTTATTTAGTTTGTTACTGAATCCTTTACTGAAAAAACTAACCGTTAATGGAAGAAGGAAGAGAGACGCTTATTACCCTTAATGTTATTTCGTATTGCTAGTAGTATATTATTATGTATGCAAGGCTGAGAAAACAGAACAAATATTATTACTAGTGAGGGACTGACCAGTATGCTGTGTAAGTACTTCTAAAGTCCTACCAAATCCCCCAACCCCACAGTCCCTACGTATTTTCTAAATGTGTGTAGGTATTGAATAAGGATAGGTTGAGGTTGAGAAGGTACCCTTAATGAACCTTTCCGTGTACCTTATATTTGTACATACATGCATTATATTGAGCGGTTAAACATAATAGCTTTGGCGGAAGGAAATTATCATTTGCATTATTCCAAGTTTCCAAAGAATCGTTTGATCAAACAGCACACACAAAAGCACAAAAGTTTTACTACTGCATAGTGACTATGTAGATGTTGAAAAATGCAATTTTAAAAATATGAGATTATGAAATTTTTAATGTTCATTTTGAATGTTTAACAGGCGTGGATTGATGTCGAGAAGAATGTCGAAGGGAACGAGTGGAGGGACAACGAAGGGGCATCGAAAAGCGAGTAG